>OMKL01096992.1:2125-16475 GCA_900302295.1 Parasudis fraserbrunneri | reverse complement strand
GTGAGAGTCATTCTGGTAACATTAGGGGTGAGAGTCAGTCTGTTGACATTAGGGGTGAGAGTCAGTCTGTTGACATTAGGGGTGAGAGTCATTCTGGTAACATTAGGGGTGAGAGTCAGTCTGTTGACATTAGGGGTGAGAGTCAGTCTGTTGACATTAGGGGTGAGAGTCATTCTGGTGACATTAGGGGTGAGAGTCATTCTGGTGACATTAGGCGTGAGAGTCAGTCTGTTGACATTAGGGGTGAGAGTCAGTCTGGTAACATTAGGGGTGAGAGTCAGTCTGTTGACATTAGGGGTGAGAGTCATTCTGGTAACATTAGGGGTGAGAGTCAGTCTGGTAACATTAGGGGTGAGAGTCAGTCTGGTAACATTAGGGGTGAGAGTCAGTCTGTTGACTTGAGGGTCTCTTGGGTGAATGTGCACCGCACCGTGAATGTTCACCGCAAATTTGAAAAGATTAGGATGAAAGGTATTCGAGATACACTAATTTTAAGTTTGACCTGATGGTGGTGCTAGAGGAAAGGTCATGGGGTTACCAAAATCAATAGGGTTCATCCTCTAGGTGACATAAATGTGCACTGCAAATTTTAAAAGAAGAGGCCCATTTTGCACAGGACCAATGTAAAAAGTAGTAAACGTAATTTATTGGGAAAGGTCTTTGTAACTGAAACGTCAACAAAAAAATCCGTTCTGAGATAATCCTGTGTGTGTGGGGAATTTACTTTTTTCTTTGAAAAAGGAACAACACCACAGGCATAAGAAGGAAACATTTTCTAGCCAAGTGTGGAGTGGTATGGAACATTGAGGTCTTATACCATCAGATTTTATGATCATAGCTCAAAATGTGCATTGCAATTGACAAGTGTAACAAAGGCCTTAATTTAGCCTTAAGTCTCCCCTCGCACCTTTTGTTTTTAATGCAGTTATTTATAACGCATGCAGAATGAAAAGATTGTCCACCAGTCTAGTCATACTATTTATAAAAAGATTGTCAGTTAGTTTGTGGCTTCTGCCCTTTGGAAAGTTCTATGTTTAGCTGCAAGCTTTAGGTTGTTTAAGTGCAGATGAAACCTGAGATTGGTGAGCAGCAGTGCAATCCTGTCCACAACACATAGGCCCATTGACCCTCTTTTATTAAGCAAATGTGTGGTGCAATTTTATCTTCACTAAGGAAAAAGGACTGAACTGTTGACAGTGCCATAGGAATGCTGTGTAAATAACTATTGATTATCAACAGATTTGTACAGTGAATCATGGGATGGTCTTGGAGGGAGTGCTCAGCCTTGTCTAGGATAAAAAAAAATTGAATTGAGCACTTAGGGTTGGGCAATAATTCTAAATGATCATTTATCATATTGTGATGAAATTATGATATTGCTGCACACAATTCTTCCATCTAAGTGAATGAAAACAACCACACATTAACTAAAATCTCCAAAAATTTTAGGAGATGTTACCAGTATTTGAAAATAACAGTTGTGGTTTGATATGACACGTAACATTATCATGACGTTCAACGTGATGAACAGCAGTACAAATACTTGTGATGATTTCAGAGAGCAGTCACAGCTGTAGAAAAAGGTGTGTGTGTTACTACCGAATTTCCCCACGGGATAATAAAGTATTTCAATTCAAGAAGTAGAACTGGATGTGGTGAATTATCAAGTTTATAAAACTGAGACATCCCAGTGGTTAATAACTCGAGTGCGCACCTTTGTCACACAGCGATTAAGGACATGCAGAGGTTAATTCTGGTGAAGCATCTTGCTCCATTCATGGCAGGAATGAAATGTAGGCTAATAACACATTTTCTTAGTGGGTGTACATTACCCTACTAGGGTGGAACAGAACAGAATGGTATTTTGGTGCCTCGTGCATCTGTATGTAAAGAGAAAGGAGAAGTGAGTCTTGCACGCCAGGTTACTCAACATGCATGCCTTATGGCAACATAAGGTCTATAAATGATATAAAATAAGATTTAATAGAGAAAACAGATGGTGTAAACAGATGGTGTAAACGGCTGATTCTCTCCACCAGTGTTTTTAAAGCAACCTCATCTTGTCATCCATCTGTCATTTCCATGTGCATTCATCAACACCAGAGCTACTATGATCTTTGTTTTTTTCAATCGTGGAAGAATCATAATCATAATCTGTCAAGGGTGGATAATACAAGTGTTGGGTACAGTTAATTTGCCTTGTCAGTCTCCCCTAAAACTGATTAATCTTTACCAGCAAACCATTCACTTTGTATGTCTCTGGCCTTCCCATGATGTCCAGAAATGGTGTACTACATATAGGTCCAAAATTAAAATCCAACAAATTTCCTGGCCGTGATATAGACGTGTTTTTCATGTGTTACTACGACGCTCTGTCGACGTGATTGGTAGACCATTTTTCAATATGATGTAATCTATAAACGGTTTCACTGGAATGGTGGGCATTCATAAAACTGCCGAGACGTCATCTAGGTTTTTCGAGGAGTCCACAATGCAATGTGCACAGAGCGTTCCTCCTCTGTTGTCACAGGTAGCTTGCTGTAATGTGGATGCCTTTTCTGGGCACGATGCTACTATGTAGCATTCCAAACGCTACGATTGGCCAGCGGTCTATATGCACGTGAGCGTCGATTTTGACAGCTCTTTTTGAAAGCAGGATCACCTCCACAGTGCGTCCACAGGTCTGCGTAGCTATGTAATTCCTTTCATTAAACAACTGAATTAATCTTGATAGCTGACCTTGAAATAAATTATGATCATGTACTTTTCTTAATGTAAAACATGTTAACGTGGCTTCATTGGATCAATATCGCTTGGCTGTACCTTCATGAAGCCACCATTAATTTGTTCAATAATGCAAAGCTTGTGAGTTGCTTAGCTACATAACAATTAATTAGCCTACCTTCCTGACCATTGTCGAGAATCATGACCACATGAATAACATGCATACAATATGAGATCATTTTATTTGATGCATGTCAAGTATGAAGGCATACAAAATATACTATTCATGTTTTCCTGTAATTTGTATATTTGGTCTCACACCTATGCACACGGAAATTGATAGTCTGCCTTGTAAGCCCGTTTGGACTGGGCAGCTATTAATGCAAGATACTACCAATGATACTACATTGATATCAGAATACAGAAGGTGTACATTTTTGTTGTTGGACATAATTGTAATTCATCTAAACATATTTTAGCACTATTTAGTTGTACATATTTTCCAGTGTAGCATTATGATGGTCGATTTGGAACTTTTTAGGTTATAGTTTTGCTACCTTAACCCAAAAAGTGATGAGACCAATGTGAGCGGTTGAGAACGTGCATCAGGCACACAACACTCTGTGTGACGCAGGCACCGCCCACATGTGAAATACCATGTTTTTAGTGAGCCCCAGCCAATCCTAGCGCTTGGGATGCTACGTAGGAGTGTCTTGCCCAGAAAACTGGTGGGATTCATAACGCGTCACAGCAGCTTTATGAATGCCTACCATTCTGTTGCAAGGGAACAGTTTGGAGTGTAATTCCTGTCAACATAGCCTGACACATCAGACCCACGGAATGTCCGCAAGCTACAGTAGCTCCATAGGGTCTGAAAGCGGCCCATTGAGAAATAAACAAATAGCTGGCCGGCGAAAATGGTCATCAATAAAGTCAATTTGACCTACCATGGTGATGTGTTGGTGTCTTGTCTTAAACGCTGGTGGGAATTCCTGGCGCTGTGTTAACATTAAGTACAAGAAAAAGACGATTTCTCCATTTATCTGTGTGTTACCAAGGCAACTGAGATTACATTAGACGAATGGATTGTTTACCAACAAGTGGTGATCCTATTGGTGATTATGTGTCTTTATATATGGAGTTTTGTTTAGCTACATTTCATAAAGCGATACATGCATTTTTGTTGCAAATTGAAAGATTATTTGCACAATGAGGTCAGACTGACCACAACCATTTTTCAACTTGATAAAGACCAAAACTGCCTATCGCATAAGCTTTGCAAAAATTCTTTAGAAACTATATTCTGCATATGTGAGACCTATAGGTACATGCATACACGTTAAGTGCATACTAACATGTTTTTGACCAAAACAGTTTGTGGCGTGATTTTTGGCATCGGACCTGAATTGATTTTGGCCAGGGACGGGACGTTGCTGTCGCACAAATGTTTGCCAGGCTGCTTTGGTAGCCTATATTACAAAGTTGTATGGTCAGAGGTGGAGCCCAACCCAACCCAATCTTATCGACCGATATTGGCTTATCACGATATATCGGTATTTGTCGTGTATGTTACCGATATCCCGCCGGTTGATTACCCTTCTTTAAAGGGCTCTAGTGGGCTCATTTTTTTAAGCTACTGCGCAGATAATGCTATCATATGAAACTAGAAATTGAGATACCAGTCATGTCATGCTAGCTCCCTGGCAAAAGGGGCAGATTCCTCCAAAGTTTAGCTATTTTATGCTAGCTTAAATTTGAAGGGAGGATAATGCCATACATGCATGCAATACAAATGGGTTACTTTAGCCTTTAAAAAAACCCCAACATATATACTCACAGTAAAGTTTGTTCAACTGTAAAATATCCTGCCTCCAGTACATATCATTGGTATAACTCTTTGATAACAAAGTTTGAGGGATCCTTGCTAAAAATGACGTTTTTTACGTCCAGATATCGGCATCATTAAGTTTGCAGTGGTGACCTGGCAGTTCAATAAGAAATGCCCTGAATCTCATTTAGTAGTTGCACATCATAAAAACATGTCTTAAAAATTAGGAATTACATTTTCATGAGACAGTTTAAAGCACCCCAGAATCGGCAGGGAAATTATTCATTTCTTTCCACATATAGGCTATGTGTAGGAAAGCTTCATGAATCAGATGAGGAGGGTTTATCCATCTCAATGGACAAATCTGGCTTTGTTGCAATATGGCATGATAAATTGGGGCCAGTAAAGGTAGTATGCTACTTGCGTCCATGTTTTTTTGTCAGCCAAGAGTGTACATTCCCACCTTAAATGTTTCAAACACTTGTTGCGCCCACATGAACACTCAAGTCTGATCCATTACGTTAGTACAGCTGGGACTAGAGCACAGTGAAAGATTAGCCTGTAGGCCATGTGGTGCCTCTCAGCCTGAGGTCACGTGAAGGAGGCCAGTTTTTAATGCTATTATCTCCTTCAGTGGCTCATTTGTTTTTACTTGGATTTATTTCGTTTTTATCATGTTGTATTTTTGTTATTGTTATTATTAATAATATCAGGAATGGGCTTTTTCCATCAATTTCACAAATTAATTACAAGACTAATGTAGGCGAATCAAATTGATTATTGATTGATTATGAATGATTAAGGTATACTGAATATGAAGGTATACCGTTGTATGGATTTTTATTATACCGTCGTCCACGATATATACATAAAAATATATATGTACATACTGTATATTTTTAAGTTAATAAAAAAAAGAAAAGAGACCATTTTGAATGAAATGGGACCGTGACAATTTTATTACAAGATAAAGACCTAAAACGTTATACTGTCAAAACTCGTGATGGGATATTTTCGGCATATCGCCCAGCCCTAGCTGAACCCAATGGTTAACCCAAAACCATAGTCTGAGTCCAGTGAAATAATTTTTATTGTTTTGAGGAAGGTGATGATTTATATTTTCTTTGAACCCTCAGGGACTTGCTAGCTACTAACTAACCGCCATAGCAGCCAGCTTTGATAGCTTTCTTATTATGAAATGCCATCTCCATTTCCACAAAGCCCTGTGAATACTTGTAAATGATTATACACTTAAACTAGGCCAAAAGTTGTGCCAAAATACTTATTTTTATAGTGAGAGAAGTTTATTCCCGTGGTCTGTTTCAAATGAGTGAAGCAATAACTTTGATAGAACTGTGTGTGGTACACAGTCAGCCTCAGACTGCGGTAACGTAAACAGCAATGATCTTTGTCATATCCTGGCATGGATCATTTTCTCACTGGAATAGTTGTCAACTGTAAGCCAATATATTTCGAATCAGCCTACCCTGCAGTAAAACGTTTTTCTTGAAATTGTAACTGCTACAATACATGGTCTATATTATTATAATAATAATAATACAATAAAAATAATAACAGCCATGATTAATTGTGCTAGCAAGGCAGTGTTATGTTTATACGTATTTGAGTCTTTCCTTTTGGGAGAGAGGGAGGTGGGTAACCTGACCCACTAGATAGTCTGTTACACAGAGCCATCTGGGAAGTCATCCTTTGAAACTGTTTGGAATAGGGCCGGCACTTAAAAAAGAATTTGTCAGAGTATCTTTACCCGTAGCCACCAGTAGTTCCTCAAAGGACGCTGACTGGTCTGAACCACTGTGGTTCAGATACAATTGCATAACTTGCAGCCTGACAAGATGGAGTCTCTCGTGATCTTGCGAAGCTAGCTGCCATGCAAAGTTAGGAGTTGGGGGCAATGTGTTTGTTATTGTCTCCTCGCTGCCCTCTAGTGGTCAGAAAACGATTATTGCAGCTTTAAACTCATTTACCACATTGAGGCATAACTGATTAATTTTCCATGTGGATGTTCAAAGTGATCTCTGCTCAGAAACATCGGCCGTGGAAGATGGTAATTTGGCAGAGCGCAGCAGTATCCTCACTCAATTTCAAATAACTAAAAAGGGTGGGTAATTTGAATTTGCTGATACTTTGATTGTCTCTATCAATCAGCTTCCCACTCTCTTGCTGGGTAATGGGAGTAACCAGAGGTATATGCCCACCCCCTCCACTCCCTGTGTGCGTTTGGAAGGAGTGGCAACCTTTGGACTGGCATTGTCTGACGCCCGCCCTTTTTCGCTTGTTGTCCTTTTGTAAAGCTGGAAGCTGGAGCATTTGCGATAATTTAGGATTAATTCTCTGGCCTGACGAATGATATGTATAGAGCTAGCTCTGAGCTCATTTGACTCTGTAGTGTAGTGAAGTAACTTTTCTACGAAGACCCAGAGTGGAATTCCCCTTTTTTAAGTGGTCATTCATGAAATTATTTTGTCTTCCTGCTAACAAAGCAGAGACCAATGCCCCTTAAGACATTTCTATGGGACTTTAGGTGTACAGTAGACTCTACACAGTATGGGATATGTAGTTGACGTCTTGAGGGTTATTTTGTCCAGTCTGCGAGCGTTCAAAGAAAATATAAATCATTACCCTCCTGTCACTATAAGTGAAAGTACAGATAGGTGCCATTTCAGTGACTTTTTCCTGTCCAATTTCTCCGTTGACTTCCACAGTCAATGTGGATACGCAAAAGTAACTGAAATTTCCCCATAAAATGATTGTGTGAGCTCTTGCACACAAATGAGGTCTTTAACTCTGAACCAGAATTATAACCTCATTTGGGTGTAAGAGCTCACACAAACATGTTATGGCCTCATTAAGTCAAAGCCCCATTCATTGTCTATGGAGCAGCCCCAGATTTTACATCCCAGTGACATCACAGATTGGAGTTCTCTCTCTTGATTTCTAGCTTTAGGAGAGAGTGGTGTGTGTTCACAAATACTGACTGAACTATCCTGGGGCACAGGAAGAACATATGTGAGTTTTTAAAATGGGTGACATTCCCCTTTTTTTAAAGCTGAAAGTCTGCACTTTATCCTCATAGTCACTGTTTCATCTCATGTGCTTGAGTACAGAGCCGAAACAACTGTTTCACTGTAATCGGACTTACAGACTGCACTGTATATTATTCATTTTTCTTATGTATACAAACATAGATCATTCTATTTGTTAGGAGACATAATTCAACCTGATCTGTATTGCACCCACTCATTCCCTCTTTTTCTCTGTTCTCTGGTCTGTGGACCCTTTTGTCACCTCGATTCCTGTGTTAATCTTTGGGGAGACTATGATGTCATTTTTATGAAAATTTCCCATCTTGTCCAGTTTGTTATACAACTCATTGTTGTTTTTAAAAGTATGTAATCAAATCTTTCCATTTGCATCTAGCTAAGTCATAAAGAAGTAAATACAATAAGTAAATAAAGTCCAAAATAAGAGTCATTTTTTTTTTTTTACACTTGGCTTATACTCTTTATAATCTGTGTTTTTGTATGAAGTGCACTGCACTGATCACCTTTCCCTTCATTGTCCTTCACCCACCTCTCATGTAACTGTGTTTACCCGTTCCACCTCTCTGCAGCTCATGGTGGGGTGGAGTGCAGATGGGCCCCCCTGATCCCATCCTGGGGGTGACTGAGGCCTACAAGAGGGACACCAACCCCAAGAAGATGAACCTGGGGGTTGGGGCCTACAGGGATGACCAGGGCAAGCCCTTCGTCCTCAGCTGTGTCCGCAAGGTACAATGAGCTATGCCCACCGGTGTAACCACTAAGTTACTACACTGGCTCTCTAAACTCTACTCAGTCCCCTCACTCACTCACATCTGTCTGTGTCTCTCTCTCTCTGACACTCTCCCTCTCTCTTGCTCTCTCACACACAGACTACACGATCTGCTTCAGTTTCGCCAAGCCACTCATCTTTTATTGAATCTCACCTCCACTAGGGAAAGGTGGGAGCCATACTGACTCTTATTGTGTTACAATCTACCCTTTGCTCAAATTCCACCAGTAGAGACGGTGACAGACCACCATAACCGTGGACTATTTCAGCATAGAACTCCATAGAACTCCATAGAACTCCATAGATTATTATTATTTGTGCTCAGACAGAATACCTTTGCCAGCTTCAAAAACATGTACTTTATAGTATCAATCCAGAGTTATTGCTTTACATCTTTGGCATTTATTATGCCTTGATAGCATTATGTTACAGTTTGGAAGGCATCTAATTAGGTCTATTTATAACACTGTATCGAATAATTCATTTTAACTTCACTATATGTTTTTAAAGTAATATTTTCATACCCATTTCATTCACCCTCTTGAATAGAATATATAGATGTTCAGCCCATTTCTATATCAAAGAGTTGAATATTAATGGATTACCATTTGAAAAGCGGTATACATATTTATGCCTTTTATGGCTACAAGAATAATTGTCTCTTCCATTCATTAAGCCTCACTATCTATTTTGCAGCTTGAACAGCTTGTAATATTTGTACAATGTACACTGAAAATTATTAACAGAGCCTGTTAAATTCTAACTTTTTCTTTGTTTTGAGGTCATATGCGGTCCAAAATAGCGAAACAAGGACACTTGACATACAGGGGTGGTATAGGGGCATTTAGCAACATAGAGCAAATGCCTGCAGATGCAAGGGACATGATTGGTAGAGACCACAATGAGAATCGGCCATGAATAAAGACTCTCATGACATTTTGCGTCTAATGTGAGATGCCAGCAAGGTTTTGATAAAAAGTGAGAATAGCTAAATGTGCTTGTGAGCTTTGATTGCAACCTTGTCAGAAAAACAAAGCAACTGTCAAAAATGTGTGTGGGTGTTAAACGAACAGCATGCCACGCCACCTGGCTAGCAAGGTAATTAGGAAGCTCCCGTATATGCTATTGTGAAGTTAGCTGTGGGTTGGTGAAATCTACCACCCCCCACCCCATTTGGAAATTAAACAAATCATGTCACTTGGACATTTTCTCTTGTACAGTACAGTGATCATGCTTCTGAGATTGCGCTTTCTTTATTACATCTCATTTTATGCCAGCTAATACCATAAGATGCATATCAATTCCATATATCTGTTGCCATTGCTTATCCAAGTTAAATAATCACGAGGCATTTGAATTTGAGCAAAGGGCCAATTCTAAGCTCAAAGAGACTACAGCATTCTATGAGCTGTATAAGCTGTTATGTAAGCTTTGGAAGATTTATGTTATGCAAGATACAGTATTTGCACACAGAAAGTTTTTGTTGGTGGGCGGTAGAAGAAGTTGGAGATACACATTTTATATTTTCCCTGGGTTTCACAAAAGTCTTAGGGGTGTTGCAGATCTGTGTTTCTTATTGGTGCATTCCTGCACTGTCATCCTGATTCAAACTTCTGCAGCCCAGCATCTGAGTGTTTCAACATGTGAAAGACACGTGTTTCTAATAAGTACAATGTCTGCCATATCGCTGGGAATGTGTGTGCAAGTGACTTTTGCTTCAAATGGAAACTGAATTCAGTGAGGTTCTTGGAGAATGGGCCAACTTCTGTCCATTTCGTCATGCACATTGTTTATCTTTCTCTATCTTTTCCTTTATGTCTATAGGCAGAAGCTTTGATTGCAGCCAAGCAGATGGATAAGGAGTACCTGGGTATTGGTGGTCTAGGGGAATTTACCAAGGCCTGTGCCCAGCTTGCTCTTGGTGCTGACAATGAGGTCTTGAAAAGTGGCAGGGTAAGTGGTGTGTGCTTGCTACTCAAAACCATAGGAGGTTCACATTGAAAGTATGATATTCTTTAAAGCCAAATCAGTTAAGTCATTCTCCTCTCCTGTCAGAACATCACAGTCCAGAGCATCTCAGGAACTGGATCTCTGCGCATAGGAAGCAACTTCCTGGTGAGTCCCTCATAATTAACTAGAGGTGCACCAATACTCATTTTTGAGAATGGATATGAGTATCACCGATATGTGTACCGATCTGAATACTTCTAAATTTACAATACCAACTATCATAGAATTGTTACAGGAACCAATGCATTAATTGTATTTATTTATTGATTTGATAAAATTATGGAACAACCATTGTATAACAATTCCCTGTCAAGTGTAAAAAAAAAAAAATAATAATAATACAAAGAAAAATATGCTACATGACACTGACCTATTGTTGTCTGGGCAGCTTCAGAGTATGAATGCTTAGGAGCTGGATTGGTACTGATCCCGATACAACAGATACTTTGGGTGTACCTCTGCAATTAACTTATTTGCATAAATGCATGCTTGGGGTTGGTTGGCTATTTCACTACCGTATATCTTCCCCTTGTCGCAGTCTCGTTTCCATGCGGGTCCACGTGATGTCTACTTGCCCAAGCCTTCCTGGGGTAACCACACACCCATCTTCAGAGATGCTGGCATGCAGCTCAAAGCATACAGATACTACGACCCCGCTACATGTGGCTTTGACTTCAGTGGGGCTCTCGACGACATCTCTGTAAGAGAAAAGAGAGTGATTGTTCAGGGTGGAACTGGGAAAGGGGAGGGGGGTGTTCTTGGGGCTGGGTGTTTTTGATTACACTTTAACTTAATTAATAATTTATATCTAATTTTCATTTTGTCTTGGTTATGATCTTTTAAATGGCAACACCTCTGTATTTGCTGTTTGATCAAAGGATTTATTTTGTGACATAGAAAATCCCAGAGAAGAGTGTGATCCTGCTACATGCTTGTGCCCACAACCCTACTGGAGTGGATCCCAGGCCAGAGCAGTGGAAGGAGATTTCTGAAGCTGTAAAGGTGAGCATGCCCTAACTCTGTAAACGCCTTGTCAAAGCTTGGATGCTACATTTATATAACGGAGTGTACAAACACAGGGAGCAATTCATTTTTAATGAAGCAGAGTGACCTGGGAACCTTGGCCTGGATAATGACGTTAGACTAGTTTCTCACCCATGAATCAGCGGTCAAATCATGACCACTGCTGGATTTTTGGCGGTCATCGTCCATCAACAAGTCATGCCAAATTTATTTGTACAGCCCAAAATCACAATACATGTATCAATGAGCTTCACAGGCCCACACAGATACAACACCCCCTGGCTAAACTCCCAAGGAAGATGAGGAAAAATGGGAAGAAACCTTAGATGGGCAATTCAATGGGAGATCCCCCCCCCCCAACCAGAAAGCCAGATATGCAATAGGTGTTGAAGTGGGCAACAAATTAGTATACAACAAGGTAGTAGTAATAATAATCTAAAGTATAATAAGTAAAAAAAAATAAAAAAAAATAATAGTGATGATAAACAATACAGGGAAAATCATAGAAAAGTATAATGGGTAAGCAAATACAATGGGGCATAACAGCGTCAGTAGAGATGGTATCAACGATGTCAAACGAGTAATCACCCAGGGTGATCATACAGTAAGGAAAACATCAGTACTATCCGATGGTTGCCATCCAGAGCGATTCACTTTGACCACAGCGTCATTAGAGCTAGAGTCAATCGTGTCTGACAGGTTAGCACCCAGGTGATCCAAGCCACAGCCAGTCAGAGTTTTGTGCTTCCTCATTTCCCTACTAAATAAATGTCGTCCTACCATGACTAGAACGATGTCTTATCATTCCTGCCAAAATGGAAGAGAAGTTGATAACAGCCATTCTGAGTTTCTCTGTGCTCTACAAATTTTATTTGACAGACTACAGAAATAAACGTCCTTTGTCAAAACTTTGTAGCTCCATGAGACCACTACAAAGATACAATTTGAGCCTCTTATTCACAATATATCAGAATAGATATTGATCAACCAAGTTGTTTGCGGTGTGCACTTTGTGTGTACGCTCTCTGTTCTCAATGGCAGAGGGAATTTGAACTTTAAAAAACGTAAGGTTTTGTATGACCGTTGTACTGCAACCAACTATTTTCACATTTGTTATTTATCTCCGTCTGTCCCTCCTCCCTCCCTTTCTCACCTAATAGAAAAGGGACCTGCTGGTGTTCTTTGACATGGCCTACCAGGGCTTTGCCAGCGGAGACATTGACAGAGATGCCTGGGCCGTGCGTTACTTCATTGAACAGGGTCACAATATTCTTCTGTCCCAGTCCTTTGCCAAGAACATGGGTCTCTATGGTCAGTCCCCATACACTACCAGCTCATTCCACAAAGACTGTTGTATAAGGATGATATATTAACAAGAAATACAGAATTACAATTACAAATCATTATATCATGGTAATCACCTTTTGATACATCGACAATGCATCATCATCGTCATAGAATTATGGTAATGTTTTTTATGCATAATGCATTATTGCTTGGACAGTTGAGTTCATTGTCATTTATATATCAAAAATGCATAAATGTAACAGAAATTTTTTCCAAAGGCTCTCAAAATACAATTATAAACAGGACTACACCGACATGCCATAGGAGACTTAAACAAGCACCAACATACTGTACAGGACTGTACATTCTGCACAAAATAATTAATTTACATGACACCACAAACATACCATTAAAGACATGCAACAAAGACTCAAGTGCTGAAGTGCAAATACAACTGGTAAAGTGCTGTGTTAAAACAGGGTTTAATTTTTATTTTGTCTGAGAACAGGGAGTTGGCTAGACAGTTGAGATTTGCTAAGATACTCGGTGAATAACTGAACAGTTCTTAAATACTGAAGTAACTCGAGTACTTAGTTAATTGTGATTGAAATTTGCATTCATGTTTTGAAAACGTAGTTCTTGTCTTGATGGTGAGGCCAGAATAACTGTCTGTGACTGAGTATAAATAAAAATGTAGAGGGTAGACGCTTTTTAAATTTTTGACCAATCTACAAGGAAATCTGCAAATTTAGGCAGCTCAATGAATGTTTTGGCTCAAAATAATGTGCTGGTGTTCTTCATTTGTGTTTCAATTGTGGTTAGAGAACGAACAATGGTGCATTATTGCCATCTAGCGGAGAGAGTAATGGGTTGAAAAATGACTGTCACACGAGTAATAGGAAAAGTGCCAACCTACACCATCTGCTGGTTGCTTACATAAAAATGTATTTAAAAATGTATTTTCCCATAGGGAGATTTTTTATTATTATTAATGCAACAATAAAGCACATAAGCTATGGATAAGATAGAAAAGCAGATCATTTGACAGAACCATACTTCATTTCAATGCTATTTTAAGAGCGTCTGCACAGTCATGGTTCTGCAAAATGTTCTCTTCTATCTTATCCATAGTGTATGGTCTTTATCTGTGTTTACAGATGAGCTCACAGGTTGTCTCACTCTGTGTTTGTGTTTACAGATGAGCTCACAGGTTGTCTCACTCTGTGTTTGTGTTTACAGGTGAGCGTGTGGGAGGATTCACTGTGGTATGTAATGACGCAGAGGAGGCTAAGAGGGTTGAGTCTCAACTTAAGATTCTCATCAGGCCCATGTACTCCAACCCACCAATGAATGGAGCCAGAATCGCATCAACCATTCTCAGCACCCCAGAGCTGCGTGCATTGTGGTATGTGGTTTCACACACTCTGTGTTTCCAGTTGGTGCTGTTTTATAAAATATGTTTTAACACGTGGGCCACAACTTTCCAATTCTTAAATATACTAATCTGGTCCCAATTACAATATTTCATCCTTCAAATGTTCATCCCTCCACCTCATTACTATATTTCATCCTTCAAATGTTCATCCCTCCACCTCATTACTATATTTCATCCTTCAAATGCCCCCCCCCCCCCCCCTCCATCTT
>OMKL01096888.1:2038-20626 GCA_900302295.1 Parasudis fraserbrunneri | reverse complement strand
GTAATCCCCAGCCCTAACAGTGGGCGCTATGGCAACGCCAAACTCTGCACTGGAGGGATAGCATTACCACCTGCCTGGCACAAGCACACACAGAGAGTCCTGACTCAATGGCCTGCACTGTTTTTATGCAGCCAGTCATACCGGTAGTCTACAGTTTATATTTGCTTAAACTTAGACAGTTTGGTATATTTGGTACCTGCGTGCCAGGTTTTTAGGTATCTCACAGCATTGTTTATGCTCCTGTATGATCTATATTTCTTGTATACATTGCTGGCTGAATGCATGAAAAATGCACAACAGTCAGAGCCTTTTCATATTTGCAGGAGGTTTGATGGATTTCAATACATATGTGTGTTTGCGGAACACTGCTAGTTTCTGAGAGTAAAGGTTCTTAGATGCGCCTCAGTGAACACAGTCCAGTTCTCTGGGGGCCAAAGCTGCTATTCTGATTCAAGGCTAATGAGGAGAAGGCTCCTGGCAGAAACACAGAGGAGAACGTTAGCGCAACACTTTAAGGACCAGTACATGTGCTTCTCTTTTTACTTTTCTCCTCATGATACATTTTTTATTTACATTTTTTACACACATTGACATGTGCCATATTGCAAATGCAGAACATAAACCTTGATTGTGTCAATGAGAAGAATCGGGGTGGGACTGAGAATTGGAAGATTTGGTCTCTTGTTCCATCGTTGTTGTGTCCCCATCTAGTGGTTTCTCACTCATCCAGCACCCTAACAATGATGTCATTGTATACCTTTCGCTATGTGCCATTTGGTGGATGCCTTGATCCAAACCACCTTGCTGCACCACGTTTCTAGTATGAACGTTTCTAGTGTCCTCGACCCCAGAGTGGGAACTGAACCCCTAACCTGTGTGTGGTGTTTTGTCCAGGTTCCCACCAAGAAGCTGAAGAAGTTTGAGAAGGAGTACCAGACACTGAGAGAGAGTCAGCTGCAGCAGGAAGACCCTATTGACCGCTACCAGGTAGGACACACACATACACACTACAGACACACACACACGACAGACACACGCACATACACACACTACGGATTCATGCACACACACACACACACTCACAACAGACACACATACACACACATCACACACTCCCTCTCTTTCTCACACACACACAAACTCTCTCTCTCTCAAACACACACACCAATCAGCTCAACATACACCGGCCTTATCTAAAGATCCAGAGGTTCAGAATAACCCTACCTCTGTTTTGTGGTTAAAATGACAGATGAGATCTTGATTGTGATCAGTGGTTTGCACTAACATGCAGTCTGTTAAAGGTGGCATGCCACAAGATTTAGACCCAGGTACATCTGGACCAGATTGAGGCTGGCCTGCGCAAATATTGAAGCTTGGAAAAGTCATATATTTCTCAAGCTTTTCTTTATTACCGGTATCATTAGAATTTGGACAGAATGGCATCTTTAGTGCTGAATTGGTGATCTTGTAGCATGTCCATCCTTCATGGCATGGGGGGGTAACCAAGCTGCATGTAAAGGCTGCTTGTGTAACACTGGCTTTAGTCTGCATTCACACGCTTTTCAAAAACATGGCTGCTTGTGCATCTGACTGTTTTGGCCATCAAAAGAAGTACCACCTTTGAATAGATTCATTATACTATATCTATGGTTACACTTGTGTTTAGCCATCAATGACAAGTCAAAATGTCTGTTGTGAAAAGAGCCCATTCCCACTCACTGAGCCTCCCACTGTAATGTAGTTGTCCTGTCCAACAGACACGCCCCTGCCTGGACAAAAGAAACCGTTTAATTACCGAGTGGAAAACGCTCAATGCAGACCAGGAGTGCCAAAAAAATAAGACACGGTTATATTTTGCCATGCAGCTGGTAACACAGTACAGGGATTTGAGCTTGAGCAGTGCGCTGCACCAGAGATGACTGCTGTCATTTTTAAATGCCATGCTCGTCAACGGAGAGTACTAATCACTGCTGTGCAAGCAGCAACATCTTGATGTGTGTGTGAATACAGCCTTAGTTTATCACCAGAGCGGTTGATGGATGGCTGTGGGCAAAGCAGCATATAGGTGTCTTCATCAGCGGGGGCTGCTCCTCGTCTTCTGTCCAGTCTCAGCACCAGCCTCTGTCTCTCCCCTCTGTTCAGTTCAGGTAGAGCTGCTCCCATCATGGCCGACTGCATCACTCAGTGGATACAGTGACGAAGAGTTCAATGGGTTGAGATTCTAAGCCATAGCCTATACTTTTGCTGGTCAAAGATAAAGAATGCTACGGACTATATGTGAAAGAATGGGTGTTTTAGCCTTTTACAAGGTTGTGAAGCTGTGAACCAGGAGTAAAAAAGAAAATACAACCTCATGTATTAAAAACTGACCACTGGTGTAATGCCCAAAGGTATACTGACACCGTAGGGATTGTAAGCAAGCTGTGTTCATTGTATGTTTTACCATTTGTGTGTAGAAAGAAATCTGTCATTCTTGTTACACTGATGGCATAAGATGCCAAAAACAAATAGCAGCTAGTTTTTATTATTCATGAGAAATCCATGTTTCCAAGGATGTCTCCTTGTTATATTCCAAATAATTGTATCTGTTTTTTATACTAATATATTTTCTTATTTTGGTTTTATATTTTATATATTGTACTTTGTGTGCTTAAGTTTGTTTGAAGTGCTCCTTTTCTTTCATAACTGACATGCATGACAATAAAGGTTATTTCTGGTTGAAGCACGCTGGTTGTTCCAATAGATTTCTAGCTGGGCTGCTCAGTGCTGGCAGCTTCATCAGCTAGTCTGAATCTTCAGAAAGGTACAACTGGATGAAAGGAAAGGATATTTAGAGACTGAGTGTAGCTAAAACTGTCTTGATTTGGCTTAAAAAAAAAACTTTAAAAAAATCTCATTTTGCATTACATCTTTATTGCTTCCTCATTCATTTCCCTTCCTCCTTGCATTCCATCTTTCTTTCTCATTTCAATGGTTTCTTCCCTTGTAGGCCATCTGGAGGCCTGTTGAAGTGATTTTACTTGATATAATAATACATATCCCTGTGTGTGAGTTCAGTAATGGTTGGCTACCAATTTTGGCTCCTCCTGGGATCCGTAGTCACCTCTACTCATTTACTTTTGTTTTGAAAATGTAGTCTAAAGACAATACTTAAAACACAAAGGCCAATACAAACAAAGCAAATTAGACCCAGGTAATATTATTTCATGGTGTCCAGGGTGTAACTGTTAAAGTCTTCTTTTTTTTTTTTTTAAGTATATACTTTTGAGGACATTTCTTTTTTTCTTTTTTTTTTACTATTGCACAGTTTCCCCATTGGATTGATTTGCAAGCAAGAGACTCCAGCACCCAGAAAAACACAATTATTATGCATTACATTCATGGCCCAATTGGGATTTTGGTCTGAATCAGGGGCCAGAGGGTAGAATAGCATGTCTAGGTTGAAAATAATTAAGAATTCTTTCATTTCCCTCTACAAGTTAAGCCCTTCCAGAGCATAATGTAAATATACCCATCCCATTTTAAATCTCATTTGAGAAAGTTGTGAGAAAGTGTTTCTACATGTAAAATGGCTGGATTTATTTTTAAAAAAGTTGTTTTTTGTTGTTTTTTTAAAATCTCTCCTTCTCTCCTTTCCGCATCAGGGAAAATGCTTATCTGACAGTGTCGCAATTGCTGATCTGCAAGCCTCATACCTGCACAAGCAACATAACAGAAGCCTGGCTTGTTCTCACTTAAAACACATTACATAAGTGATCAGGAAAGATCCCTGATATTTGCTTATTTCTCTCATTACACATGCGTGCTTTCTCTAAGTCTACTCCATCAGATAAAGTTGCTGTTGCATCCTGGTGTGGATGGAGAAAAGGAAAGAAGCCTATTCCTGCAGATAACTTAGCAGAACATGGTCCAGCCCATACAGTACATGGCCTCCTCAATACTAAAAGCGGGCTTTGTGGAAAGTAGGAGGAAGGAAGAGAAAGGGTATCTGGAGGGCTGTGAAGAAAGGAGGGAAGTGACCGAGAGGAGGGGAAACTCCTAGTTGAATCATGTGTTTAAGTCAAGTCTCTCCTGGAAGGGTGGGGTGTGTAAGAGGACTTGTCCGTCTGTCGTTTGCGTGTGTGTGCGCAGTATGTGAGCCTCCTTCACTGTTGTAGTGTATCTGGACAGACCACATTAAGAGCAAGGTAAGCTACTTATCCTGTTGGAGTTCTGCATTGTAGCTACAGCACATTGCTGCCTAAGCTTTCTGTCCGTCACAATTGTGTGTTGGCAATTTTTTTTTTTTTAAGGCAGTGCTCTTGCCTTGCATATAGGTGTCAAAATCTGACTTTTATCATGTGACTGGGTGTGTGTGTGTAGAGGGGTGAAGGAGGCCATACTGTACTTGTCATAGGGTCTTTGAAGTCACCATGACAACAGTACCATCCCAACGAGGAAGGGTTGTCATGTGAGACCATTTACAGAGAGACAAGCTGACAAGAGGGTCCAAGTCATGAGACACAGTAATGGCTTACAATAGGGAGTGTGTGTGCGTGTGTGTGAGAAAGAGAGAGAGCAGAGAGGCACTGATGGAAATGTTGTTTTATCGAAACCATGACAAAATGAGCCATGATTTTGATTGATTAGGATAAGTTCATTGATTTTGAATGAGTGTCCGATTTATGGTGGATAGAAAACAGGCAAGTCCTACCCATCAAAGTATGGAGACATTTTCATTAAACTCCCATCTAATTTGCCATCATGTGATAGTAGCATCATTGATATAGGTGAAATTTTACCTTCTCAATGTACAGCAAAAGTATAGCGCTTGAATAGAAAGAATAATTTTCAGTCAGACACCGCTGCTCATGTTCAGTACTGATTTGAGACGAGAGCTATGCTTGTGTTGTCTGGCTACCCGTATGCTCTACTCATCATCATCATCATCATCATCATCATTTGACCTCACAGACCAGAGAACATCTCTCAGAGTAGAAACCTACTCAGTTCCTTTCCAAAGTAATTTTACTATATGGCCGTGTAAGTAGTAGTCATATAGGTAACCAGGCAAACGTCTGTGAGGCTTCCGCATGTTTATCAGCCACAAGATACTGTTCTAGATGATGTAATGTTAGTGTGTGTGTGCGCGTCTCCCCAGAGAGAGAACCGTCGTCTGCAAGAGGCCAGTATGCGTCTGGAGCAGGAGAACGATGACCTGGCCCACGAGTTGGTCACCAGCAAGATCGCCCTCAGGAATGACCTGGACCAGGTAGGTACACACTTCACCTCCCACCTCTGAATGTCACACAGCAGAACATTGTGGCTATCGGCTACCAAATATCTCCTTTAACCCAGCCACACCACTAAAAGCTCCCATACAGGGAACGTTTTCTATGAAACTGAGTTTCACCATTTAGCCAACTCATTTTATGAATCCTTTATTATCCTTTGTGAAACTAATGTAAATATTATAAGTTGGAGTGCTGATGTGGCTGCCCTCCTAACCTGCATCCTATACTCTGGCCACAACACCAAACTAATGCCACACCTACCCTTGTGACAGATTGAAATGCTAACATCCAAGCCACTGGTTCCCAAAGTGGTGTCCGGGGACCCCCAGGGGTCCTTGAGGAGGCTACAGGGGCCCCACAGAATAAACAAGGGCTAGTTTAATTTCATTATGATTTAATTCGCTAGAGGTTAGCTAAATTAGAGAATGGATAAGAATGACACATGATCAAAGGTTTCACTCTTTCCCCAATGTTTTCACCCCACCTACAGTACAGAACGCAATGCAGTTCAATAATATCCATATATAACCACAAAAATCCTCTCAGATGGGATGAATTCTCATCAAATAGGGATCTTTGGCCTGATGTTGTTCTATTTGGGGGTTTCCATCCAAAAAAAGAAAGCTTGGGAACCCTTAATCTAAGCAGCGGGCTTTATTGTTTCCCTCTTAATTCACTCTTGACAAATAGCTTGTGGCAGACATCTCTACTGCCGCTGAATTAAGATGTCAAGAGCGGCCTTGGCAAGCGTGACAAGATGTTTTGCAAACTGCTCCTTGCTACCAACATGAGCAGACACAGTGCTGCTGTCAGTGCCAAAACCTCATCTAGCTGCTCCAAGTGCAGATACTGTGGTGTGTTGTCGTTGATGAAGGTGTGTGTGTGTGTTGTCTGCCAGGCGGAGGACAAGGCTGATGTGCTGAACAAAGAGCTGCTGAACACCAAACAGCGTCTGGTGGAGACTGAGGAGGAGAAGAGGAGGCAGGAGGAGGAGACGGCTCAGGTAATGCACCCTTCCTCTCTCCGACTCTTCTAGAGGTGACCTGATTGGACATTGATAATGTTTGTAAACACAGGAGTAAAACAGATGTATATTGTGATTTGCATTGGGCTAAGAAAGTAAACTAAATTGTGTATTTTCCATCAAACCCTTCAAGAATGTGTGTGAATAGACTATTACTATACCATCAAAAAGAAATCACGGATTGGGGCTTTAAGCGTACTATAAAACTTTTCCCGGAGAGGTCAACTTTTTCCTTTGTGGTCAATGGAGATGATAATAACTGTGCTGTGCCATGAGATCAAATTTTAAGAACAGAAGAAAAAAATAACTGCACTTTTTCCTGTAATTGCTTTATAAATAGGCCAATGCTAGTTGGCATGAATGACTACAAATTGAAAAATACTCAGATCGGTATTCATATTAACTGATCCACTTAAGTACTCTGTAGGTACTCGCATTGGCTCTGAAAAACATCTACTCTCTTGGCTCCCTCCACAGAGCAGGGATAAATGCTATTACAATCCATCTCCTCTGACGTCCCTACCTCCCTGAAGACCATATTGTGTCATGCTCTGTTTCTTCCACAGTGGATCTTCCTGACTAATGCAGGATTTTATCATTTAACTTTTTTTTTTCTCCCTCCCTCTCAGCTGAAAGAGGTGTTCAGGAGAGAGCTGGAAAAAGCCGAATCGGAAATAAAGAAAACCACGGCCATCATAGCCGAATACAAACAGGTGTGAAACACACTCACATTAGGAGCACCTTGATTTAACATTTAATACAGCGCGAGGAAGAGCGGAAAGATTGGTTTTAGCTGCATGACAGATACAGCCCCACGTAGGGCCAAGAAATAAGATCATTCTGTTGAGTCAGCCTGTCTCACACAAGTCAACCACCCTGCTATCTCAGGGACGTTGAGTTGTTTAGGAACTGCATATGTCAAAAGCCACTGTGTCCATGACAATAGCAAGTACTTGTCAATACTATAAATGCTCTTTCCCAGTGTAGACGCATTCAACATTTCATAACACACAGGCATTACTCAGCTGCAGTTACGACTATTTAAGCAGATAGAAATGACAAATATAAGACAAACCTACATTGTATTTATTTTTCTATCATTCCGATGATAACCAACATACTGTACTGTATGTGTGCTTTGACTGAAGTAAATCCAACTGGACTTGCTGTAAGATTCTCTGCCTAATCTTTGACTGGTGTCTCCCTTCTTTGGTTTTCAACTATGGCTCTGAGCCCTTCTCCTCTGAATGGGTTCACTCCTCAACAAAACCTGCTGATAAGATCATTCTGATCAACACCCATTTACAGTTTGGCTGTCTCATGTCTTGATTTATGAATGCATCATCTGTGATTATCGTTTGAGGTTATTTTTTGGCAGGACATTAATTCCCTTGATATTATAGTACAATAAAACATTTCGGAGCCAATAAGTTGCATTTGATGCCATTGTAGTATGTTGAAACACCAATTCAGAGTGGACCTCTATAGTTATTTTCCATCTGCAGGTCCTTCTTAACCTACATTAAAGGGACAGTTCGGATTTTTGGACATTAAGTTGTATGAAATACTCTGGCCGGGTTCCGAGCAAACCAGGAAGCTTCAGACAGGCAGCAAATGGGGTCATGAGACAAAAACGTGTTCACACCATAAACTGCAGGCAAAAGATTTAACCATCCACAAAAGAAGACCGCGGTCCTGGTGCATTTCCTATGCTTGATTCATGATGGAACAAGCCCCAGCCTGTAGCAACTGCATCACACTGGGGCTAGTTCCAACACATAGCTCTGAAGCATAGGAAATGCAAGGACCGCGGTTTTCTGTTGTGGATGGTTAAATAATTTTACTGCAGGTTATGGTGTGGATTAACACTTTTTTGTCTTGTGACCCCGTTTGCTGGCCGTCTGAAGCCTCCCAGTTCGCTCGGAACCCGGGCCAAAACTCTGACCACGGGACTCGGCGAGTAAGCTAATGGCATTGCATCAACTACACTACTAGCAAGTATTTCATACCACTTAATGTCCAAAAAGCTGAGCTAGCCCTTTAAAATGACGTCAAAATAATCTATTTGAACTAGTCTAAAGAGTTACTATGGGGCATTGTACATAGAAGGCTTATCTTTTCTACAGGTCCCAATAACTGCTCCAGATATATTAATGGTACATGATATATACTGAAATGTGGAAGGTGAAATATACTGGAATGCAATTAATGTAAATGCAATACTGATATCTGACGCTGTAACTATATATCCTTCATTCTAAATGTATGTGTAATGCTGTTGTACATCGTATTGTGTTGCTGTCCAGTATGTAACCATAGCTCTTGTGTGTGTTTCAGATCTGCTCTCAGCTGAGCACCCGGTTGGAGAAGCAACAGGCGGCCACTAAAGAGGAGTTGGACATAGTGAAGGTACACAACACAAACACAGTACCTGTGTGATGACGTGTATTTCTATGACTGCGTACGTGTACTAACAGGTGTTTGTTTCTCTGTGTGCGCCTCCCAAACCCCCTGCAGAGTAAGGTGATGGCATGCGAGCGCTGCAGGGAGGTGTTCAGTGCGGATGGGCCCCTCCAGGCGGCGGCCCCCAGAAGGGAGAGGCCAGGAGGAGCCAGCGAGCAGCTGGATGAGGAGAAGGACTCTCTGAAGGCCCAACTGAGAGAGCTGGAGCTGGAGCTAGCCCAGACCAAACTACAACTGGTGGAGGCCAAGTGTAGGATCCAGGTTAGAGGACTATTAAGACTACTGTACTCAACTATTGATTAGACTACTGTCCAGTATAACACTAGATATGAACCCAGTGTACTATTAAGACTATTGTCCAGCATAACACTAGATATGAACCCAGTGTACTATTAGACTACTGTACAGTATAACACTAGATATGAACCCAGAGTACTATTAGACTATTGTACAGTATAACACTAGATATGAACCCAGTGTACTATTAAGACTATTGTACAGTATAACACTAGATATGAACCCAGTGTACTATTAGACTACTGTACAGTATAACACTAGATATGAACCCAGTGTACTATTAAGACTACTGTAACAGTATAACACTAGATATGTACCCAGTGTACTATTAGACTACTGTACAGTATAACACTAGATATGAACCCAGTGTACTATTAAGACTACTGTAACAGTATAACACTAGATATGTACCCAGTGTACTATTAGACTACTGTAACAGTATAACACTAGATATGAACCAAGTGTACCATTAGACTACTGTCCAGTATAACACACTAGATATGATTAGCCTGGCTAACACCTGACAATGACACTCTTCAATAGGCCACAACAATGAGGCCCTGATTCACTAAGAGTTTGAACTGCATATAGTGCAAAGCAGAATGCCACGCTATTCATTAACCATTCACAATGAGTGGAGAGCACGCCTAATACCACAAGATAAATATTACTATTGCACCTATGATGGTCAACTCATGCACAAATTAGATGTTTGAAACAATGGTGTACATAGTGTAGTGTGATCAGTTTAGCGATTCAGAATGGCTGCTGTCATTACTGCCAATCACAGGTGGCCAGCTAGTCAGGCAAGTAAGGAGAGTATTCCGTCGTAGGATATCTAAAAGAGGGCTATAATGATGAACCCCACTTTGGCTGATTTCTTCATTTGTATCCAGGCCCCTTGATGGATTAATGCAGTGCCCAGAGAGTGGTTGAAACGTGATTCATTTCTCAGTGATCATCTCTCATAAATCTCTCAGTGAATAAGACAGAAACTCTGTGCCATTAGCTTGAGCATCTGAGGAGCAAATAAATGCAGTTTGCCCATGCAATGCAATCTCATTGAATCAGAAGTTGAAACTTTGGTGCAGGGGCATTATATGAAGTAGTTTACCTAGCCTAATTGTTAAGAGCGTGTCAGTCATAGTCCCCAGCCCTCCATGCCTCTCTTACTCACCCTGCTGTACTGCCTGTCTGCAGGAGCTGGAGCACCAGAGGGGCGTCCTGATGAATGAGATCCAGGCTGCCAAGAACTCTTGGTTCAGCAAGACCCTGGGATCCCTCAAGAGCTCCAGCAGCAGCGGCTCCCAGTCCCAGACTCCCTCCTCCCCCAAGGAAGGGCCCGCATAGGGCCCCCTGCACCACTGGAGGTTACACACAAGAGCCTAGGAACACAAGCCGAAGAAATAACCTACAGAGACAATGCAGTATTCCTTTTCCACCATGGTCCAGGGAGGAAGAGGGCAAGACTGGCTGCACTTACTGTGAAAGGTTGAAAAGATAGAAATGGGCGGGGCTTCTACGCTGCCTCCTCTGTCCCCTACGTGAGAATCCCCTTGTTCATAAGCCCCACTTTATTTGAGAGTCACTTTGTCTACAAGTTGGACTGGACTAAAATGTATCTTTTTACATGCTCTGCTCCACAGCTTATGAAACTGAACAAATGATGAACAAATCATTGAGGCTGTAGATTTGGTTCAGGGGTATTCATTTATGCTTATGGCTTTGTTAGATATCTCAAACCTTGTGTGTTTCTTTAGACCGCTCAAGTGAAACACATAATAATAACCCAAGTGTTGGCCATTGGCTTCATAGCTGACTCCATCTACAGCAACGCCACCTTGAGGCTAGTCATTGCCAAGAGATAGCCAATTAGCTGTGTGGCTAAGTGATTATGCTAATATATAGTGGAGAACCAAGTTAAACCTGCATTTATGATCCTTACATTCTGGATGTGATTTGCAAGGATAGTGCAACTGCTACTGGTCACAATTTAACATCCATATTTTAGGATTCATGTTCGCTGCTTCAGAAGAAAAACTACAACAAGCATCTTGCGCATAGCATATCCACAGCTTTCTGAAAGGGGATACTGCATTCAGAATCTAAAAAAAAAAAAAAAAAAAAAGTGTATTTCTTTATAGTAATATTACATATACAATGTTTGTCATATAAATATGTATAACTAATTATTGATCATTTTTTAATCTTGTACAGTTCTTTAAAAGGAAAAAAAGAAGGAAAAGTTCTTTGTTAATTTTCTTTTTTACTGTTTGGAATTTGAATGTGATCTTTGTCGATGTCGATGTAACTAAGCACAGTGTGTGTAAGGTCTGGTCGGGGTCAAATGATGGAAAGCCAAAGTGACATTCCCACGACAGCCATCCATTCCTGCTACTAGTCTGTATAGCTTCGGGTCACCAATGGGAATTCCTTTACCACTATGTCAGTTTGCAAAAGTAACAACGGTCATTTCATGTAAAAAAGAAAGACAAAAAAAAAGTATTGTACCCATTCATTATTGTTCGACTCCGTTCCATGAATTGATATTGAAACCAAACTGAAAGGTTAATCGGACCCTCAGGAGTTTTCAATATCATCTTATTGCACCTCCTTTTTTCAAATAATGGTCTAAATTTAGCCTAAATTTACAGATTTTAAAATGGTTTTTAGCCCGATATGTTTTGTTAAAACTCTATTTACATGCTAAGCAGCATCATTACATGCACACGGGTTTCTCTCATTGCTTATCAATGCATGAACATTAAGATGTTTGAGTTTGTAATTTAAAAACGTTTTTTACACAAGCTTTGAATGGTTTCCATGTGTAAACTACACAGTAAGTGAGGCATTCCATACAGGATTATTAATATATGTTGATTTTCTTCATACCAAACATTTAGCGTTGTCCTAAATTCGCGCATCAGACCTACAGTGCAGACGAGAGTTTATCATGGTTATTACTACTTCATTGATGCCATAGGATCTATGTATAAAATAGCAAAATTCAGCCTCGTTCTGAAAAACTATTCAAACATGAAAAGACAAGGAAGATAATATTCCATCATGAATGCTATGTGATCCTGTGTCCTCCCCCGTATGGGCTCATGTCAATGCATGGTAGTGCTGTGAGATACTAGGCCGGGGCAGAAAGCTGCAATATCGGTGCCAAGAACAGTGCTTTCTTTGACCTTCATTCTGGTAGCACTACACCCCACTAACGTTGGAATCAACATTTGGATTTTGACCAAGACCATGTGTATTTGTGTGGATGTACTGTATGTGCGTGCATGTGTGGTGTGGATGTAGGTGTGTGTATGTTGTGCACTGTAACTTGAGTGGTTCCAGTTGAAATGGTTCTTTCACGTGGCTGCCTTTTCTGTTTGTTTTTTTGTTTCTTTTGACTGAAGCAGTTGACTGTTGTCCTGCATGGCGAGAGAAAGCCTTCAGAATGTTGAGTCGTCTGAAAATCATCACTTGTGCCATAATCATTTACCTGCTACTGTCCCTCCTTAAGGGGGCAGTTCACCCAAAATTCAAAAAAACATTTTCCTCCCCCTTACTCTGAGTCTATCCATCCAGAATGGTGTGTTTGGTGATATCTGCCGTCACTCCAATACAATGGAGCGAATGGCACTCAGCTTGTGGTGCTCAAAGCACCAAAAAAATAAATTTGAAAAACTCAAAAGCAATGTCCCTTTCCAGAAATCATGACGCTGTTACTCAAAATAATCCACAGACCTTGTTGTGAGCAGTTTCATGTAGGAACTACTTTCTACCAAACTACACCCCCACTCATTATGGGGGTGTAGTTCCTACAATTAATTGACAAACTTTAAGTCAGTGATTCGTACTTTTCGCAAACGGAAACATCTACCCCTATTTCTTTACAGCACACCTGTGCAATCTGACTCAGCCCTGACGAAGGCCACTTTTCTGAAACATGTCAGCATCTTTCTTTTTTCCTCACTTTTCCCTCCAAACAAGTGAGCATTGGACCCACTAAAGAGACCTATGACGTATGATATATATTTTTAAAAAAGTGTGCTTTGAGTGCCACAAGCCGAGTGCCATCCAGCTCCATTGTATTGGAGTGACGGCAGATATCTCTACAGCAGATATCTCCAAAACTAAGCGAATCACACCAAAACGATCTGGATGGAAAGATGTTACTCCAGGTAAGGGGGAAATGTTTTTATTTTATTTTGGGTGAACTGCCACTTTAAGGAATTCAATGTCATGGTTACTACTGACCTGAGGAGTCTTGCACATCACAGCTCAGCTCTCTGAAACGTTCATCCGGATTTCATATAACTCAGCCGTTAGATGGAAAAGTGTGACAAACGGAAGCCAATCCACTAAATACAATTTTAGTACAGGCATGTTTTTGTTTGTTTTAAGGACATGTTCTTGTTATAATCATTCTTATTCAGATTTGTCCCATCCGTGATAAAAAGTTCTGCAGCCAGTGTCATATCAACCCCTCCCTGTCTTTCATGTGCACTAACACAGCGTCCATATTTTTAACACTATTTGAAAATGTTAATTTGTATTCGCAAGTTATCCTGAGTGCAAAGCATAATTTTTTTATTATTATTAATTGTTGAGAGGACAGCTGCCAAATCATAATCCACTTAATGATGCAAAAACAGATGTCAGATAGACTTTTGAGTGTGGTCTGTATTGTATAGTATACAATATGCTGTAATACAACAGTCCTTTTAAATACGGAAGGACCGCACTGTTTCTTTTCGTTCTTATGTGAATCAGTGGCACGGTCCAATGGTATTTTCTGTACAGTAACTGTCTGACATTCATTAATAAATTTCCGTTTGTCTGTTCGCTGATATGCTCCTGTTGTTACTGTCAGTAAATGGTAGTCTTCTAAGCATTCAGGTTATTGTCACGCACACATAACAGTGGAGAGAGTGAAACCTCTGATCAGGATATTCATTGTAATACATTATTTCATTGTGATAACTTAATTTGACTAATCTCCCTTTTGTTGGACCCCATCAAAGATCCCTGGGGGTCCGAGAACCACTGCTAGATTAGTCTTCACAGAGCAGAAAACGGTAATCCTGTCAGAACAGCACGAATGTATTGTATGGGGTTCCTTACACATTCACGCACTGCAGCTCCACAGTACTGAATGCATTCTTCAATGTATTGGTCTGCAGGGGGTGGGATCATTCATTTTATTTTACAAAACGGGGTATTTAGTTCAGTGGCTGAACAAGAATGTGACAAAATATTTCCGGTTTGGCTCTTTATCCCCCAGATATGTACTAAAGTGTATATTTTAGAGTAGAACAAGAAGAAATGTATATATAAAAACAAGATGATCATCATATGTGATAAGCTGTGACAAATTTGCCTACAGGAAACCACCCATTCCCTACCCTTTCGTATTGCCTTTGCGCCTCAACCCGACCACTGTAGCCATGACCTTTATGCAGTTACCTGTTAATTTACTTTATTCATTGCGAATGGTGAAACATGCAGTCCATATGGATTTGAAAAAAAAAAAAGTATTCATACATGTGTTATGGACAAACGAAGTCTATGGCGTTTGTTATTTTGGCTCTTCAAAATCTACTGTTGCTGCATTGTATGTATAGGAGAAAGATGAGGAAAAGAACAGAAATAGACTGTCTGGTTAAGGATGAGAAATAACAGTACAAGGGGTTAGCTTACCACATTAGCACACCTTCACAGCTTTGGCCAGCTCAGTCTGAGCTCCCATGAGCAGCGTCATCTGGCGTCGGTCGCTTCGATAGTTTGTTCAAGTTTTGTGGTTTTTGGTCGGTTGGTCCGGTGTTAGAAACAATGCTGCTTCTCTAACAAATAGTACCGGTACATGGTCTGTCCCGATGTGTGGAATCCTGCAGCATGCATTGACGCTCCGCATGTCCTTCCCACATCATTTTATCTGGAAGCACACTTGAACGCCATCCACGGTGATTACTTATCCGGTCCCAGCGCACGCATGTGCACTCCTCATTCACACACTCAATTATTTCTCAATGACAACCAGCCCATACAAAAGGTGAAAGAAAAAGGAAGGATATGGTGAAAACCACCCCTCTCCTAACACATGAAGGTACAAGTTTCACAGGTAGATTAATGGTAGCCTACCCCAGAGGATTAAAGAAATTGTTACGCGATTTAGGACATGATGAAAGGTGATCTTTAGTAAGATGTCTTCTATTTTTGCAAATGTTTTGGGCTGGATGATAAAGACTTGAACTGTGTTTCAGGGAAGGTAATTACTATGTGGCAAATTTTATTTGTAAAGCATGGGAGAAAAAACAAAGCACTTTGTATTTATGGCCTAACGTTAAGAGTTTGTTCAAGAAAATTGTTATACCGTTGCAACTACATATGTAGTGTCCTATAAGTCCATGTGGGCTGGGCACCTTGAGTGCATGACACTAAAATGAAAACAAATCAATCAATCATATAACCGATGGTCACCGACTATTGCAGGCACTTGACTGGCTTTGAACTGAGAGTCCTCCGTTCACCAGCACCACGTGACCACAATCTTAACCAATCTGCCACCTGGATCCAATTAAAATTACTTAGTGAGGGTATTTCAACTTAGGAGTGAATTTACACCAAGGGGCTCTTACCATGTGGTTTCAACCTTGTTACGCTCACTTAACACACCAGAACTTTGATTCACACCCTGCAGGCAACATTCTAATGTGCTATAGCATAGGGTGAATTGATTTTGTTCAAATTCTTTGCACAGCCTTAAATTATGTTCCCATTTCTTGCAAGTGAGAGGATTGCGTTCAGTCCACATCCTTACACATGACGAGGAGAGCACATTTAAATCATTACTGTAGTTTATTTATCCATTTCATTCCAACAGGCTTTATTCCAAAAACAGATTCCTTCATAAAAACACTTTGCTTTACCTCCATTTCTTCCCTTTCCCATCCATCTCATGTTCCCCTTCACAAACCAACTGACAACATTCCTCAGGCCTTGCAAGACACTTCCCAAAAAGCAATGTGAATGGATGCAAGTAGATTAGTTCCATAATGGTGAAATATGTTTCAGATTTTGAATACAATGCAAGCTACTTATTACATGGACTATGCTACGTTTACTAGGTCATGAGTATAAGTGATTAGTATAGTTTCTCTTTTAATGAGACCTTTCTGGTCTTTAGGAGTAAGACGTGTCGTCTACTCAGTGCACAGAACCGCCACGCCACGCTCGTAGAAGTTATGCGGGTCTTCTTTGGTGGCGATGTCGAAGTCTACCGTGAAGATGAGGACTGAGCGGGTGAAGTTCAGGTACACCGGCAGAGTCACCTGTCAGGAGGAGGGAAACACATCAGCCAATTCTGTTAGGTTTCTGGGTCAAAATAAGAGAAACACTGTTGTTTTCCTCATATGGAAACAAGAATTAAGACGCTGTACACTGGATGTGTCGTGAACTGGCTTGACAGTATGACAAGTGTCACCACGGTATGAATGTTAAGGGTATACATTTGAGATAAGAGGTTGTTGTTTGTTTTTTTACCATGTGTCTGCTCTCAGTGCTAGCCTGCTTGATCCAGCGGAGCTGAGTGAGAGGCAGCTCAGTAGAGATGGTTGTGGACAGAGAGAGCTTGTTGTTGGCGCAGGTCGCCCCCTGCAGCTTCAGACCTGGAGAGGACGACATGGAACACAACCAGCATTAGGAGTTAACATCAAGACAACAACATTCATATTATGAATGGAACATTTACACCGCCTGCCTCACACTTTGTGCATCATGTGTAAGGGATACATTTTACTGCATTCAACTAATTTAGAGGCAAGTCTTATCACAATCCCTGACATCAAGCCTACAGTAGCATGATGTCAGCACCCTTCATCCCTGCCTACAGCAGACAAGCTGCCTGTCGCACCTTTGATTCCAAAACTGCAGGCGTCCAGTGTGGCACCCTGGGCATTGGTGACGTTGACCTCCAGACACAGCTCCTCCAGAGACCAGCTGTTGACCTGTGCGACATACTGACGGGTGGCCGTGATGTAGGCCTCAGGCACAAACAGGTTGCCCAGGCACACATGGATGTTCTGGAGAGGAGAGGGGGATACAATAAAAAAAAATTAAAAATCCAGTGAATCAAAACAAATAGGAACTTGTGAAGATCATTTCCTGTGAGGAAAATGAATGGTGCCGTGTCCCAGGCCCATTTGACGCCGTAGACCAGAGGTTTGCTGTACCTTGAGCTCTTTAGCACCCCCGCTGGCGGCTCCCTGGGAGATCTGCTGCAGCTGTTGGATTCTCTCGCTGAAGTCGGCCACCCACTGGATGACCGTCATGGAGGCTGGGACGGTGTAACGACACCAGCTGCGAGGGAGAATACCTGGGCAGACAGACAGACTGAGATCAATATCACATCAGACAGACTGAGATCAATACCACATCAGACAGACTGAGATCAATACAATCAAATATATAGTCTACATCAGGGTTTCTTAAACTATGGGTCAGGGCCCAAAATGGCTCACGGCTCGGTCTCTAGTGGGTCCACACTTGATGGAGAAGTTTCGTCATATTTTAATATGACAGGTCACAGGGTAAGACCAATTCACTCAGTTCAGTAACAGTCTTAATAGAAAATTTAAAAAGGTGAATGCCACCCATTTTAAGAATTCATATACAGTATGTGTATGTTATGTTATTCCTTTGCCCCAGAACATTTCAGTCCCTATTTGTCAACATGCACCACTCTAATCAAATCTAGCAATCAGAGAGAAGCTTCAAACTTGATCTAAAATGTGGAGCTGCTCCATAGATTATGGGTCACAGATTTTGTTCTCTATCCCAATGAGGTTTACGTTCTTGTACTGACAAGAATGAACCAGAAGAGCTCACACAAACATTTATGGGCCTACAATGTCAGTGACCTGTTCATTGTCTATACCGCATTCCTACATTTTTGATTCAGATGCAGGTGACAGGACTCTAGACTGCGAGTAAAATGGTAGCATAGGCGACCTTTTCTTTTTGGGAAGTGCAAGGTCATATTTGATTTGGTGGTACTAGTGCGAGAAATGGAATGATTCAATAAACAAAGATGCAGACATGTAACCTATTTTATTGTAAGGTTATATTTTGACAGAAAGACAGCAGGCTGGTCTGGATGATGTAAAGACAGCAGGCAAGTCTGGAGCAGACTGGTCTGGATGATGTAAAGAGAGCAGGCTGGTCTGGATGATGTAAAGAGAGCAGACTGGTCTGGATGATGTAAAGATAGCAGACTGGTCTGGATGATGTAAAGATAGCAGACTGGTCTGGATGATGTAAAGACAGCAGACTGGTCTGGATGATGTAAAGAGAGCAGGCTGGTCTGGATGATGTAAAGACAGCAGGCTGGTCTGAATGATGTAAAGAGAGTAGGCTGGTCTGGATGATGTAAAGATTGGGGCGACAGTGGCTCAGGAGGTAGAGCCATCGTCTGGTAATCTGAAGGTTCCCGGTTCGATTCCCAGCTCCTCCTGGCAGCGTGTCACAGTGTCCTTG
>OMKL01096670.1:4758-17680 GCA_900302295.1 Parasudis fraserbrunneri | reverse complement strand
CCAACACATCACATCACATCTAGGGCTGCTCCCTCATCATCCATTAGCCCATTAATCGGCCGGTTTGGTCTTAGTCGAGTAAGACTTTGTTAGTCGATATATGTGGTTTTTCACATGCCGAAAGAGTTATTTCCTGAACAGTTATAAGCACATCTCTGGTAAGCACTAGATTTTAAAGAGGTCCTTCTGCATTATTGTATGTGGAAAAACAAAAATTTTACAGATCTGGCGATGAGATCAACTATTCGACTAGTCGAAAAATTCTTGGACTATTAGTCGCCTAAGAATTTCTTGAGTCGAGGACGGCCCTAATCATCTCACATCACATGTTATTTGAAGGATACTACTGTTATCCAATGCACTTTACAGTACCCTTATTAGCCCTACAGGGAATTGCGCTGTATTGTGTCGTGTCGCGTTGTATTGTAATGTGCTGTGTTGTGCTGTGCAAGTTCGACTTCAAGGCTTCCCTGTCCTGCTCTGTTGGGAAATCTGTCTCGCAGCAAGGCATAACAATAAACATGGTTCCACGTCAATACGCACAGTATACATCATTACTGTGCAGTAAACAAAACAACAGAACACACCACAGTAAATATGGAACCCTGTAAAGGGTTCATGGTGGAGGGGGCGGAGGGTCTGTGTGTGACATCACTAGGTTTACTGCATGTGGAGGAATGAGAGATCAGTGGCACTGCGTTACTGGGTGTAGGGTGGTGTGGTGTGGTGTTGTGGTGAGCCGGTCAGACGGACAGAGAGACAGACGGACGGAGAGACAGACAGTCAGCAGGATGTGGGAACAGCATGCTGTGAAGCAGCCCCGGTCACGGCCCCATTGTCTCCTACCACAACACAGGATGGGGTGGATTCTAATTGGGGAGACACACACACTCACACACATGCACGCACACACACACACACACACACGCGTGTGCATAAATACATGCACAAACACACAAAATGCACACACACACACAGGAAATAGTTGACCTCATCCGTGCTAAACAAAACCAATAGTCAAAACGATCATTGTCCCATTCCGCTGACCACCGAGGATGTTATTTGTTTAACCTTAATAGCTACCTCCTGCTGCGGATAAACGCCCAGCCTCCTTATTGTTGAACGAGTCGTCTATAATGTTGACACATTGCCCCCATGGCAACCGCTATGTTTGCTTTGCTAAAGCGCTGTCTGTTTATTCATCGAGATATTTTAATATGTTTGTCTATTTAGCCACACACAAAAAAAAGTCTTTGTGTCTTCTTCCTTTCCCACGTCATCTGTTCAGCAGGCATGCTGTAGTTTTTATTAAATGTCACTAGTTTTTATTAAATGTCACTAGTTTTTTTTATTAAATGTCAATGTTCATTGTGTTTCTTTAGGAAAGATTTGGTTTACCCCTGCTGTTGTAAGAGTTTTATAAAAAGATGAGAAGAGCTGGCTTTCAGTGGATGGATCATTACTGAGATATTCACAAACATCACACAAACTCCCCCTCTCCTCTCCTCTCCTCTCCTCTCTCTGTGTCCTCTCTTGTCAGTCAAAACCAGTGCTTGGTGATTGAAGGACATATAGTAATACGTGTCTATTATTCACCAAACCATCATGTGTCTTTTTTCCCTTTGTTAGAGTATCTCCCTTTTCAACAGTGCTGCTGTAGTTTTAAACAGAGCAGGTAGTATGCAAGGTCTTTTCAGCCTTTGTGTGTCCTATTATAACAGCATTGGAAATTGGGTGACGGGTTTTCTGGAGACCATTAGTGAAATATTCACACCTCTCCGACAGACACTCTTTTCTCTCCTCCTCTCTCCATCTTTTTCTCCTTGAGCTTCTTTCTCTCCCTCTCCCCACCACCCCTCCCTCTCTCCATCTCTCACTGTCTCTACACCTATAACCACCATCGAACGCCATTTGTGCCCTAAACATTTTGCCGTACTGTGCGGAAAATTAGCATGTACACACAACAAGAATGACCATTTACAGACATCCATCCAACATTTATGAAGCTCCTGTATGTATTGGGTGTGTTCACCAGTATTATTCTGGATTATTAGTAGGCATTGATGTGCATTTTCTATTCATATTCGTGTTCATATTAAGTACACGGAAGTATCTCGAAACCCTACCGTGAACGGGACAGGGTGTTGTTTACACACACAAGTATTCTGGCTAATATCAGCATCTCCTCTCCTCTCGTTTCTTCTCCCCTCAATCTCTCCTCTGTCTGACCCTCTCTCACTCTGCACTACTCTCTCTTCGCCTCTGCCAATACTGTCTGGCTAAGTTGAGTAGATGTTGTAATGTGTGTCCATTAGTCCAAATAAAGCAGTCCCCGGGTCCTCTTCTGCTGCGCCATCCATTCAGCGTAGCGAGAGCAGCGCTTCCACTTTGGACGCCTGTTACTTTAGAAAGACTCGTTATAACAACATTGTAAATAGGAGGTTTCTTTCTCCTCTAATCCCCTCCTCCCCCACCACCACCTCTCTCTCTTTCCAATCCCTCCATCCGTCATCTGTATGTTTGTTTATGTTTGTGGCCGTGGCCCTGCCTGTCCGAGCATGCAGACATATGCCCTGTTCCCCGTCTAATTGGATAGCTGTATTCATGTGGGGATACAGAGTAGAGAGAGAGAGAGAGAGAGAGAGACGGGAGACATGCTGCCCCTTAACAAATGTCAATAGTCAGCCAGGCAATGGATGGATGGCTCGTTTATGGGCTGTTTAGAACTGCAGGGTCACTTAAAGGTCCCATATTATGAAAAACTCACTTTTTCAGTGCTTCTCTCTGAATATTTTTGAACCAGGCGTGCACCACAGCTCCAGAGAGTGTGTGCACAACATACAAAGCTTGCTCGAAATCTCTCTTTTTCCACCTTAACGGTTCACTAAGAATATATTTCGGACTACATTTTTGGTGAAAAATAGGACATGCAATTGCTGGATCTTAACTCATATTTGATCTGCAACGCCTAGTTTGACAGTTTGATCTGAATTTCGTGAGCCCATGGAGGTATTATAGAACAGGACTGAAACAGAGGGGTATAGAGCCATGCTAGAATTAATTATCTGAGTAGTATTTTCAGCAAAGAGCTTCAAATTCATGTTTTGGGGACCTCAAAAACCTATATTAACTTGTTGAAAAGAAGTATAATATGGGACCTTTAATGCAAGGAGAGAGAGGAGAGGGAGAGAAAGAGAGAGAGAGGTAGAGGGACATATGAGGAGGGAGGGAGGAGAGGGTGAGAGAGGGGGTAGAGCGATGTTACCTTGATAGTGTGACAGAAGAGGTAGCTGGGAGAAAGAGAGAAGCTGAAACAGGGAGAGAAAGAAAGAGATAAGGGACAAAAGATGATGGGATTAATCTTGAAAGAGAGAAAGAAGAGAGGGAATTTGACAGAGGGAGTATCAAGGGGTTCTTTCTTTCTGTAGTATAGCCTACTATATTTAAAGGGATATTTCACTTTAGTAGAAGTTGTCAAAAATCAGCAGTCTTACCTCTATCTAAAGTCATCTGTGTGCACTGTGGAGTAGATTTCAATTACCTTCAGTCAGCTGGTATAGACAGAGCTTGACCCCATTGACTTTGCATTAGTTTGTAGCTAACTAGCTGGAGCTAGTGTGAGGAACAGCATGGACTGTGCCGATATATAGGATTGCTAGTATATCATATGAAACTAGAAATTGTAGGGGGGCCAAATATTACTCCAAATCCATGGACTCTTAACGATCAACATCATCATTGGTAAGTAGGAAGTAGGACTAGGGTTCCAAAAATCACTACTATCCCCTAAAGAAAATCAAAGATGGAATATATCTGGATCACAGAATGATGGAATATTTAGAATATTTAGAATGTTTAGAATGTAGGTCTGTTCCTCTCCAGTGCCTCTCCAAGTCAAAGCAGATCAGAGGGACTGAGTGACAGGTTGGCCCATGTGTGTGGCCCTTTGAGGCCCCTAGCAGAGCAGAGTGGCTTCCCTTCCATCCTGTCATCTCAGGCCTGTCACCGCCAGTCTTGCGGAGGTCTGGAGACACACACTGAGAACCATGCTGGTCCCATTCTCTTTTAATCTCTTTTATTCTTCTCTTTTCTCCTCTGCTCTCCTCTTTATCTTTTCCCTCTTCCTTTTCTCTCATCTCTTCTCTTCTTCCCTCTCCTGTTCTCTTTCCTCTTCCCTCTGCTTCTTTTTAGTCACTTCTCTTCAGAAATCATTGTAAAAAAAGATATATATATACACATATATATATATAATAGGATGTCTATGTGTGTGTGTGTGCATTTGCATACGTACTTGTGTGCGTTTGTATATAGCCGTGAGTGACAGCGGGCTGTGTTTGGCTTTGACAGCTCTAGTTTATTGTGTTTACCAGACAGGGCCCTTAGTGGTGTGTCTCTGTGTGTCAGTGTGTGATGGCTGAGCCGAGGGTCCCATGGGGCCTCTCTTTAGCGTTTTACAGACTATGTATGGATGGATGGATCCTATACGCCAGAGGTTTTCAGAGAATGGGTTGTGGGGTGCGCTGTTGGGTTAAAAATGAAAATGGGCTCCCATGTTATTCCTGAAAAAAACAAATAACAACAACCAAAAAAACAGCTGGTTTTCAACTGGAAAATTATGATTTTGTATGATCCTACTGGCTATATTATCATTCCCAGGTCCCTGCAATATAATATGGGCTGAAGACATTAGATAGGTAGGTTAATAAGCTTATAAAGTTTGTAAGATGAGCCTCTGCAATACCCAACTGTAAAAAAATTTAAATAAAAAAAAAATAAAAAATTAAAGTTTGGGCTCTGAGAATTCAAAGTCGCAAATATTAATTATATAAAATATATGAAAATTTTTTTTTTCCTTATTTCATGCGATAATGTGTAATTGTGGCACCTGCTGGGCGCGAGCGGTACTGCCTCTGTGCTTAGAATACGTTTCCCAAGTAGACTCTGTCGCATCTATGTGCTTGACAGTGAATTCTTGGTGTTCGAGGTGGCTGCATATTTGTTCTCCGTTGCTGTAGAAAATACCCTGCATTCTGTGCATGAAGAAACTATCAAGTCTCGTTGGTTCTAGGCATGCCTCTGGTATGGTGAGAAAGCTGACCAAGCTGGTCACACCAGCCCACTGGAGGCAGTGAAAGAGTGGGGTGTTGAAGCACTGTTGGTCTGTGGTTTTGTGCACCAGGGAGCCTCCCCGTACAACCAGTTCCACTGTTGCAGTTGGGTGTAAAGTGCCTCGCTGAAGGGCACCATGACTGTAACTGTTGAGGCAGGGGAGAGCAACACTCATCCACTTCCTCCACCCAGATTTTTCCAGTCAGGCCATCAAAAAAAACAAAATTTGGATTTTTCAGTCAAAGGCCTGCGTCTCTAACCTGTAGGCCAGGGTCCAGCACCACCCCGTCAAAGGCCTGCTTCTCTAACCTGTAGGACAGGCCAGGGTCCAGCACCACCCAGTCAAAGGCCTGCTTCTCTAACCTGTAGGACAGGCCAGGGTCCAGCACCACCCAGTCAAAGGCCTGCTTCTCTAACCTGTAGGACAGGGTCTAGCACCACCCCGTCAAAGGCCTGCTTCTCTGACCTGTAGGCCAGGCCAGGGTCCAGCACCACTACCAATACTGTTAAAGGGAGTGCTTACCTTAAAATGAATACAGTCACATAATTAGCTGAGGGAAAGCTCAGGAACATCCCAGGCTCTTTAGAAACACCTGTATTTAACCTTGTGATCAACAGATATGGATTTTTTTTCAGCCGATTCCGATACTGAATAATTTTTTGTTAAAGGTGTAATTGAATTGTTTTCATATTGTCAACATAGCCTATGGAAAGACCAAAACCAACAATACATGTCCTCTATTTACAGGTATGATCCATCCAGCCAGCGGCAGATTATATTATATTTGTTTAGTATAATTCATCATTGCGATGAACAAGGCATTGTGCTTTTTCCTGGAACTACTTTACTGAAGTGATCATATGATACGATACGATACATACTTTATTGTCAGAGTCTGACATTTTTCTTACATCTCAGTAGCTCCATTTGCAAAAAACAAAGAACACAAATTAAGACAAAAGACAAAGATGCATACATTTAAACATAACATTACAATCACAGAAGATGATATGGGATCAAGCTTCGTATTTAAATTTAGGATTGACTGGTGCACAAGAGAATGCCTCAGTCCAACCCTATATCTCCGGTTTGATGGTAACAATTTATATTCAAGACATGGTAGGGATCAGAGACAATGTTGTTGGCCAACCTTAATAAGTTACTGAGGTAGGCTGATTCATAGAGTTTCGCTTTGAGCAGATTTGGTGGAGCAGGTTTTACTTTTAAGTAGTGGACAAACACTTGTACCATGTAGTATTACAATACTGTAGAACACTCATAATCACAGAAGTAAAAAACAAAAGAAGAATTTGTCTGCTCGCCCCAAAAGACCTACAGTAAGGCGGCGGAGGAAATACATTCTTTGTTGTCCTTTTGCAGACAGTTTCAATGTGGTCTTTCTAGGATAACAGATGGTCTATTGTTACATCCAAGTATTTATATGAAAATACCTGCTTGATTTTTTCATTATGGATAACAATAGGATCTATATGAGAGTCAGATGGTGAGCCAAACACAATCGCTTCTGTTTTCTTTGTGTTCATCTCAAGAGCGTTACTATCACTCCACTCAACCACTTTGTTCACGCCATGTTGGTGTAGCCCAGCGTTGCTCGAGTTACTAAACAGAGATATTAGAGCTGTATCATCAGAATACTCTAGAATGTATTGATTTGGTGTGTCTGTACAGCAGTCGTCGGTTTAGTAAGTGAAAAGCATGGCTGAACTCACACAACCCTGAGGGGCCACAACACTGGTCATGATGGCAGACGAAAGGGTTTTGTTCACCTTTACAACCTGGACTCTGTTAGTGAGAAAAGAAGCATACCAATGAATCGGATAGGAATTCAGTTCCCCCTGAACCATTTTTGACACCAGCATGCCTGCTTGTATTGTGTTAAAAGTTGAAAGAGGGCTCTTAGTTCTATGACTTCTGGATATGAACTATCATTGGTGTTGGCTGGACGGACTATACTTGTAAGTAGAAGAAATGCATTGTTGGTTTTGGAATTTTGGTAGGCTATGTTGACAATAAGAAAAAAATTAAATTACACTGGCCTTATCCTTTAAGATGGCCTATAGGTGATATACTGTATAAGACCAATATTATTTCTGTCAAAATTTTGCAAAACTTTGGAGCAATATTTGTCCCCTTTTCCATTAAGCTAGCATGATATGGTTGGCATCTAGTTTCCTTACAATCTCTAGTTTCATATGATATACTAGCAATCCTATATATCTGCAATCCGATATTAGTCGACTGCTAAGTTAAAGGGGGCATGTTATGTATCTTTTCAACAAAGTTAAATGCATTTACAAAGAAACTGATCTAAATCTAATTTTAATTATTTATTTTCCAGCATCTCTTTCTTCCCTTGTATTGAACACACACGTTTTGGTGGGTAGCACACACTACATTTTAAATTAATTATTTCCTTCCTGCCTGGCTACCCCACACCAAAGAGTAGAAAACTTTTACAAACTGGGCAGTACATGTGGTAAGCAGTGTTCCTTGCTCTGAAAAGCTTGTGCATCACAAATGGCTATAATTCCGATCAACTTGTTAATCTGAAGACGGCAATGAGAACATGTCATTTACCAAATAACATTTCAGACTGCCAAATCCATACAAAGATGAGGCAAAACCCTTTTTTTTTTTCCGCAAAGTGCTATTCACCATGCTGCACATCCTGTATTATGCCATGACTGAATGAGATTAGAGAAATACATTAGATTTCTTATTATGTTTCTCTGACTTAGCTGCTGATAATCAAATGAAGACGCTGAACTTTCTGCATTCAGTTTTAAGGCCTCATACAACCCTCCGACCAGCTTTCTGTCTGTCTTTATCCATCTCTCTCTCTCTCATACAACCTCTTTAAAGTCTCTCTTTTCTATTCTATCATGTTTATTGCTCTGTCTGCCATTGGTATCTCAACCTCTCTCTCTCTCCCTTTCCATCTGTCTTTCTCACCACCTCTCTGTCTATCTCTGTGTGTTCCTGTCTCTCACTCTCTTTCCCACTCTCGTCTGTTCCTCGCTCGGTCTGTCTCTCACTACTGTCTCTCTCTCTCTCTCTCTCCATCTGTGTCTTTCTTGCTCTCGCTCTTTCTGTCCATCTCTTGTCGGTGAGGAATGGATGGATGGATCACCTCTTGATTCCAGGTGATTGGAGATTCGGTCCCAACGCCTTAGAAGAGAAACACCGATACTACTTATTCACTGACGATACCAATTCTGAGAGCACTAGACTCTCGGTATCAGCCGATACAGTGTAGACTTAGACCATCAGTTTGGGGTCATTGGACAAAAATGATTGAGATATATAATACATTTCCTTCTAACATGTACATCTAACATTCTTCTGTGTGTTAAAAATGCAGACAATCAGGTCACTGTGCTTTGCTCTGTAGCATGTGGTGGATTTTAGTATTGGAGAAATTCTCAGATACTCTATTTTAGCCTGGTATTGGACCGATATCTGACACCTGTATCTGTACGGGTGCATCCCTGAGCCTACACAGTGGATACGGTGACCTGAAGGTTCTTGAGCCAGAGGTTTTCTTTCCCTGGAGGATTCATCCAGTTGGCATTAAAAGATGAATATGAGACAAAAGTATACTGACTGTCAGCTTTGCTTTTAATTAACGGGTTAACATGGGCGCCATTGGTACTATGCTGAATGAATGTCTTAAAGGACCATACCGGTCATACATTTTAAATTAATTATTTAAAATGCCTACCACACGCCACCTGTGGCTTTTCCGAGGCTTTCCGACACAAGGACACAGGAGATGATGGTACAAACAGACCAGTTTATCGAAGAGAGTGGCAAGATGGTACAAGCCAGGAGCAGGTGGAACGCTGTCATGACAAAGGCTCTCTCCTCAGTGTGTGTGTGTGTGTGGGGATGGCAGATTTAACCTGTGCGCATCAATTACCTCAATGCACAACAGGTACGTAGCCACCCCTGCTCCCAGGTCGAATTAGCTTGACCCAGGGCAGGTGTGGCTGCTTAAACCAGCCATCCCCACACCACATAGGCACATATTCCATAATGTCCCCTTTAACCAGGGGCTGGAAGGGGCGTTGCATGTATGTTAGTAAGTGTTTGGCTTGCTGGTCCTCCCGTAAGGGCCACAGAGGACTGAGGGTGAGAGGCAAGGAGATTGTTGGTGGGTATTCTATTTCCCGTGAAACATCAGCTGATTCAGATTAGGAAGAGCGTAGCTCCTGCCAGTTTGGTATGCTGTAGGCCATCACTTCTTCTGCGAGCAAAATCTGTGTGTTTTTTCCTCCTCTGAAGCATATGGCTGCCAGAAATCAGCCACCAAAACAACTCAGAGCAGTGATGAGGCTGATGGAAAACAAACACTACGGAACAAAAAGAGAAATATGACGGCACAATGCAAAAACACTATTATTTATTGAGACTGTAGGCAAATGGAAAAGCTGTGTTTCCAAAGCAGGGCTGTCTGCAGTGTGTCCTCGTCAGAGACAAAGACAGGTATGCCTCTGAACACACACAGATACAACCTACCTGCAAGCACATGTGCCTCCACACTCACACATGACAGACTCGCATGCATACACAAACTGAATACACTCAAATTATACACACAAACACATGATGACACATGCACCTGTTTGCCTAATGTCTGAATAATTTCTAGTTCCCCTGCGTCAGAGCTAAAGGTCCAAGTCCGCCCTCTCAACACACAAACAGAGAAAGAGAGAAATCTGTGTAGAAACATTTCCATCTCTCTTCAGTCTCTAATTAAAAAGGTGGTTGACACTGATGGCGAGAGAAGCCAGTCTCCTTCATTTATTCCTGGTAATTGCCTGCTTGCAAAACATTTGAGATTTCTCGCTCCCACGTTTTCATCCACGCTGTCACCTGTCTGCTCGCTGACTGACAGATGAATGAAACTTAAGACAAAGAATATCCCGCTGGCTCTCAGCAGGGAAGTCATGATGGCAGGCAGCAGACAGACAGGCGGGTAGACAGACAGACAGATAGATAGACAGACTGGGGGAAAGGCAGACAGTCAGACTAGGAAGGCTGGACAGTAGGCAGGCAGAAAGGTCGTACATGCCGGTCAGTAAGAAAACAGACTTCCTGTTAAGGAGACAGGCATGGACATACTGGTACAGTATACAGAACACGGTAGACAGACAGGCAGACACACCGAGATACACACAGACTGACAGACACTGACAGAAACAATAACATGCTTACAGTTGGGGGATAAAATAGTTTGACTCACCCATTCCTTTACGTTAGCATTTTGAAGGAGCAGAACTCAGTAAACAGTGACATCCCACCTCCAGTCCAAGGCAAAAAATCTAAACAAAATGAACCAACACTTTTCTCTCTTCAAACGTCCTAGCATACTCTGTCAAAGTGAGACAAACTCCAGAGAGGCTTAAAAACCCAACATGAAACTTGATGATTCTTCCTCAGTTAAAGTTGGCCACCCCTACAGCAGTGCCAGTGTTTTGAGATTTCCGGGATGGGGAAGTGGACCAAACCACTGTGAGGCATATGAGGGGGACACCCAATCTTTCGAAACTTAAAAATGCATTGTTTTGCGTCTATAATTAGCACAAGTGCTTTCAATGCATTTTACTATTTTCTTTAAAATTATATAGTTATGTTTACAATGATAATATTGAGGGGGACAACTCTCTGGAAGGAGGGGTCTTGTCCCCTGTATCCCCCATGGGATTTCTGCCCATGCCTAGTACAACAGCCCAGGCCTGGCCCAGGGAATCTTACGTGTGAAGCTAATCGGCATACATATTTTACATTAGTCCTGACCCTATCCTGAGCAGAGCTTCCTTTTTTCTCTTAAAAAAAGTACTTATTTAAACAAGTCAATGAAAAAAAAAATACTGCTGTCAATTGATTACATTTTTACAATGCGTTAATCGCATGATTTGCTTGCGTCAATCTCGTTATCGTATATTAAAAAACATGTAGCAAAATGCATCTGTAGGGGCAGCAGTCATGAAGAAATGCATGAAAAAATGGTTAGGGAAAGTAATCACAAGTATTATCGGTCACAGGAGTCTTCAATAATGTTGAATGGTGATCCATTTTGTGAGTGTTCTCTGATGTAACAATATCTTTGTTGGCAGATGGCTCCTTCTGACAATCTCCGTTAACATTACTGCCACCATGAATAACTAGCAAGCATAGCGTAGCTCGACCTGGGTGACCTGTGTGCTGATGGGCTGTCTGTAACCTAGGCTACTACAGGGACATTTGAATTGCCAGGGGAAACCATTCATGACAATTATTATACACTGCTTGTGATTTTGCCATCTGTTATCAATAGTTAAGGTTGCCATGGTAATGGTTATACATTTCTGTAGCCTACTGGTACAGCATGCGGCACATGATCATGCCTTATCATAGCTTGTAAATCGCCGATTGGTAGCCTGATGTTGGTTTGGTTGAGGAACGGGGTGTTTTTGTAATGTGGCTCGTTCAAAAAATATCTTTTGTCAATGTGGCTCCTGAGTTGGTCAAGTCAGTACCACTGGTCAAGACTATTTCAACTTGATGGCTGCATCAGAGAACAGCAGCGATGGTTATGTGTGGAGTGGTGCTGAAATCTCATCATTTTATTGTGGCGTCAGGCGTCAAGTAATGTTACCTGTAAGATGTTTTACAAATTGCAGATGGGGAATATGACTTTCAGTCGAAAGATTTTCTTTCGCTTTAATCCACGCGGACTATAACTCATATTTAGACCGGTACGGTTCCTTTACGCAGCATTTCTTCAGCTATCGTTGGTCTACCTTGCAGTGAGATGACTGAAATATTCCTGGAATGCCCCAAAGGACTCCCGAGGGTCCCGGGCCCACCGCTTTGAGAGCCAGATTGGTTGTCCCCAGCAGGACTGGACCAGACACATGGCCTTGATTTGCCACACATGTCTTTGTGATCGGTAAAGGTTTCCCCATGTCTATTTTATACGCCTCTCCCCAGAGAAGTTTGCGCCCAGCCACTGAAACTGCCATCCCATCTCTCTCTAAGAATTCATAGATGCCTCAGTGTCATTAGATCCTTAGGTCCTTTTGAAGTTGCATGGTGTGGATGCAAGAGGGTATTCTGGCATTCGGTGTGTTTTATTGAGCTTGATAGTTGAGACGGCTTCAGGTCATACGCACCAGCGAATGCACTCTTTAAGTTATCACTCTTATCTCGCTCTCTCTCCACATTCTTCTCTATTCTCATTCTCTCTTCTCCCTTTTTCTCCTCGCTCTTCTTCCATCCTCTGTCTCTCCTCCACTCTCTCTATACTATATTTTACTCCCTCTCTCCCCTCCTCGTCCTCCATCGTCGGCGATCCATCTATCCATCCATCCTCTTTGCTTTTATGAGAGTTACGAATTCACTTTCCCCAAAGCACTCAGGACAACACACACACACACACACACACACACACCGCTTTGACGAGCGTTTCAAAATTGAGCTATGTTCCAGTTGCCTGCAGGCCAAATAATTGATGAAGAGTGCCTTTTTATGTCAACAGCCCCCCCACCGCTCTCCCTGCTCATACAGGCGGGCCGTGTCGTGGGAACAGTGTTACCTGGTGCTCCAAGTTGACGTTAATGCCTAATCATTAATTTAAAGCCACAGGTCATAGATTCAATAACCTCTAGACAGTGTAAAAGCACTGGCCGTCGAGGGGGAATCTTCAATAAAGGGGGATAATGCTCCATTTAAATGGCCTGTTTGCAAGATTTTCAATCGTTTGGAATGAGGAGGACCCCCCCCCCCCCCCACCACACCCACACACAC
>OMKL01096439.1:10933-23454 GCA_900302295.1 Parasudis fraserbrunneri | reverse complement strand
ATCGCCGATACCGATACTGGCTGAATATATGATAATAGTTTATACCTCTGCTAAAAATGCCTCTCTCATGTAATTACACTATGAAAAACTTTACTTAATGCTGTAGATTACCTGGATACTCCTGGTTTTTTGGCTGAATAGCCTCTGCCAGAGACTTCTGTCTCTGTGCCGGGGGTCTGGTTTGTGTTTGGGGATCTGCCCCCTCCTCCCTCAACCTCTTTTGCAGCTCGGAGTTCTCTCGAGGGTGAGCTGCTTTAATATGTTTGTGTAAATTAGTGGTGTTACCACAGTAGCGAATGTTTTTTTGCACACATCACATGTGGCAGTTTCCCTGGCCACTACAGTGAATAGCATCCACACAGCGCTTCTCTTTCTATTAGACTCCGCCATGGACGCTCGGTGCTCTCTCTCTGACTGTGACTGACTCTCCTCCGCTAGTCTCCGGCAGAGCAGGGAGGGGGAGGGGGAGGGGCAACGTGTGCCTGTGAGCAGCAGCAGCAGAGAGAGAGAGGGGCGCTGTTTGTTTGTTTTGCAGACATAGATTGGAGAGAAGCTGCGCCGCTCGCAAAAAGTATCGATCTCATCACGCTAGTATCGATCCGATACCGATACTCACCTTGGTATCGATACTATCGATATTTAGATCGATACGCCCACCCCTAACAGACACAGCGAATAAGTTAACATGTTTAATAGAAACTGATGGATGGAGCAGCGTTGCAACAGCCAAAGTAGGCAGCTTGGGGAGGATGCACTTGGAGCCGTGCTCAGCGGGGGAGAGGATGGGTAAGGAAGGGGGAAAGGGGACGCTCCTAAGGCTCTGGCTTCCCACCCGGGGGAGTCGCCTTCGCAAAGGGGAAGGGGTTACACTAGCGCAATCGAGCCTCCTGGTGGAGTGGCCTCCAGAAAGGGGAAAAAATTACTTTGGTCCGTGGTAGCCTCCAGCCTGGGGGAGTGGCCTCAGTTGCATTTGGTGAACGTATCCAGATCTAGGGATGACAAGGAGAGAGCGTAGTTAGGCAGTTGTATGCATAAAGAGATTACTTTATTTGTCAATTACACAAGGCAACTGAAATTCGTTCTCTGCATTTGACCCATCCTAAGGAGCAGTGGGCAGCCACAGTGCGGCGCCCGGGGACCATCTCCAGTTGTAATGCCAGTACCTCTGGTCAAGGGCGATGGCAGGAGTATATACCTAGCATTAAATGTCTTTATTATGGTGTGGGGGAAACCGGAGGAAACCCACGCAAACACTGGGAGGACATGCAAACTCCACACAGAAAGGCCCCCCGCCGGGGTTTGAACCCAGGACAGTGCTAACCCCTGCATGGTGAATACTTAGAATGACTGCGGTTGATGAAATGAATGCACTTATCTGTACTTAACTTTCATGGCCCGACCTGGGAAGAAAAGTTAAGACAGGCATGGGAATGGATTCGTCACGTAATAAAGGGAATATGTAAGTGCTTACCTTGAGGTTTCACCTGGAAGAACTAGATGACAGGAGATAGGGAGGGGAGTATTTGAAGGGGAAAATGCGCGAGACGAGGACGAATGGCAAGTCGCCAGCAGGCTGGCTGGGGAGGGCTGTACAGTGGGTCGAGTCGATTGGCTCGGTACATGAGCATAGCATGGTGGAGGCGTGGTACTGCGGTGTCGGTGTGAGAGAGGGAGCAGGAGAGAAATATACGGGAGAGCGTGGTGGCGCGCGTCATCGATGTGAGCCTCCTCCCAAAATTTTTATTCAAAAATACAATTAAACACTACTGCAGAAAGGACCTTACTACTTCTCATTTCTCCTACAGTAGGCCTATAGGCAAACAGCTTAACAAGTTCCTTCACAAGAATAGGCTCCTGTATTTCCCTGTATTGACCGAATTTCCCTACGGGATAATAAAGTATTTCAATTCAATTCAATTCAATTCAATTCTGTATGTAGTTAACAAACTAAGGAATACACTGCATGGTGTTCCCTACAGCTGGCCAGCCACATCCAAAAGAGCATCTGGTTGCATCTTGGGGATGTGCAACTCAAGACACAGAGCTTGGAAATGAGCAGCAGGTCACTACTGTAGTTGTCTGCTCTTATCTTCCCAATAGGCTACAGTGAAATGAATATAAATGCCTGTAATGCAGCATTGTGGAGGAAAGGATATTGGACAACTTTCTGGAGAGTTAGGGCAGCGCACAGGATAAATAACAGTTGGAGTTTGAATGACAGGAGATAAATGCTCATGTAGGCTAGGGCACGTCGAGACGTCACATAATGTGCAGGTAGACATATATGCTTTCACCTACGTTTATAGCCTATAATGGGGAGTACTGCATATGATGGCACTAGCAGATTAATCAAATTATTCTCATAATCAAAGGAAGAACAAAATGTATTTGTTTGCATTTAATGGTGTAGGCTGCTTTTAAACATGAACTTGGTGCAGCCTTTTTTATGTGAGCAGGCTAACTTGCTGTCAAAATCTAACTTTCCTGCTGGATGAATTCCTCGTTTGTCACGCACTGGTATGGCTAATTCATGCAAAAGGAAATATTGTCCTTGATTTGCAGTCATTGATGGATGGCACTGCTAATGTCAGCTAGGCTATTTAAAAAGGCAGCAAGCTACAACAATAATGAAAGGGACAGTGGAAAAATGCACAACTTGAACAAACAGTAAAATAATAGTCATGACAGTCATACTGGACTCCAGTAGCTGTGATGTAATTTTGTTGCCAAGCGATACCTCTACCACCGAGTTTTTCCCACAATTGTTCGTGCACACACTCGAATGTTTGCTAACATAATGCCTTGTTGAATGCACCTCATGTGATCTTGATGTGAACCGTCTTCCCTTTTGTTAGTTGGTTAGGGTGGCCTCTGTGCAAGAAATCTGTGTGTTCTGGCATCACAAAATAGATGGCGTCGTTTGTAAGATTTTGCTGCTAGTTATGGGACTTGGATAATTATTTCCCCCGTTCCCAAAACTGAAGTGAGAATGTGAAAGGAGGACACATTAGGTATAGAAAAAGATGTACAAATAGTTATGAATAAGTGATTGCTGACACAAATATTTATGTTGGAGTGAAATGTATGTAATTTAGAAATCATATTTTATGAAGCCTTAATTAATTGGTCGTCCTAAAATTCCATGGCAAACTTGATTTTGCTTCACGGCACACCAGTTTAAGACAGGAAAAAAAAAATTCCCCAGCGAATCTCTTTGTGTTGACCACCAATGTCTTCTTATCAACCAAGGACTATTTACCAGGAAATGCTCATGTGAATCTCGTATTAGAAATTGATAAACGTAGTGATGTATGCACAATCACAATGATTTTTTCCAGTAAATCTCTAAGTTACAACAACATTGTGTACTTATAGGTGAAGTATTTCCAATATTCGCTATTTGGAAAGAAGACTCTCACACGGACTATTCTGTGTATCTAAAATTTTAGTTAGACACATGATATATTTTTTAAAATGTGTTCTGAAAGTTGTTAAACAAGATAATGACTTCAAAGTTGTATTCAATTAATTCTAGAGATGAGGGCCTCTAAATTTGATGAAAAAGTGATGAATGGAAGTGTGACAATAAGTTAAATGAAAGTCCACTGTCCATTTAGTTGAATATGAGTGAATGTCTGACAATAAAATGAAAAGATTATGAAATGTATCTGGAAGGTTTTGCTTGTGATGTATGTATTTAAACATAAACACACATGCTTGAAAAGTATTTACAGTATAAATTGACAAAAGTTTATTAACAGAGGTACAGATGGCTAGTGGAGTTTGAAATCATTCTTAAAAACCTTTTTTGGATTAAAAGTATCTGGTTGAGGGATGATGGATATGTAGCAGCCCAAACAATATTACAATAATTGATATATGGATAGATTATACTATAATACAGAGTTAACTGAGAAGTATGATTAATCAGAGAACAAACTTTCCTCAATATTCCAATCATTTTCATTGACCTTTTGAAAACATGTTCAATATGTGTTTTCCAAATTAGTCTGTAATGTTTGGTAATATGAATGCACTTACCTGCACTTACCTTAGTTATGACAGGTATAGACATGAATTCGTCAGTTGTATGAAGAGGATATGAAGGCACTTACCTTTGGGATTTCAACCTGAAAGAAATGAATGACAGAATATAGGAAAAGGGGGGTATTTGAAGGGCAAAAGGCGTGAGATGGGGACGAATGGTGAGCCGCCAGCAGCACGGGCAGGGAGAGGCTGTATGGTGGATCAGGTGGATTGGCTCTGTACTGGCGCATGGCACAGTGTGGGAACCGGTGAGAAAGAGGGAGAGACAAAAGCGAGAGACGGGGCCAAGTGTGGTGACGCACGTCATTGGTGTAAGCCTCCTTCCGAAATTCATATAAAATACTTAAATTGCAAACCATAGGCAAGTCATTGAAGTAAATCAAAAATAGTAGGGGGCCAAGAATTGAACGTTGGGGTACTCCAGAGTAATTTTAACCTATTCAAAATGCAACCATTTATGGATAAAAAATGGTTCTCTATTATTTAAATAATTAGCAAGCCATTTGAGTGCAATTTCCTGCATTCCATATTTGTTGAGTTTAGAAATATGAATATTGTGGTTAACTGTATCAAATGCTTTGGATAAATTAAAAAAGATGCAGAGTGCAAATTCTTTTGAAAAATTTAAATATTGTTAACAAGCTGCAACAATGCCAATTCTGTTGAGTATTTTTTTCTGAAAACCATATTGATGTTTGTACAGGATGTTGTTCTCAACTAGGTCCTTTGACAGTTTTGAATAGACAAGATTCTCCAGAACTTTTGTAAAACAAGGTAGTATAGAGATTGGACGTATCATGGTCACCTGATTTGTAAAGGGGTATAACTTAAGCAACTTTGAGGTCATGTGGCACAACACCTGTTTGTAAAGATACGGGGAAAATATGGGTAAGCAGATCAATGACTGAATTAACAATTTCTAATTCCATCACGTCCCTCAGCAGAATCCTTTAACTTCATAATAATACTATGCACTTCTTTAGCAGTGGGTGGCTCAAAATTACAAAGTGAGGAAAATGTAACTGTAATTAAATTCATTTCATTGAATGTTTATTTGATAGGGACATATACAGTATACATAGAGAATTGCACAGCAATTATCCAATGCAATGCATCACAGCATTTCTAGCTATTGTTAATTTCAGTTGGAGACTCACCAGAATCATTAATATTCTTAGCTAAAGAAAATCCTACATTTATGAAAAACTCATTAAAACCATCAGCTATCTCCCTGGGATCAGTGACTTTTGAATTAAGTAAGGGACAGCAAGAAAGGCACTTCTAAACTGTGTAGAAAGGCACAGTAACCCATGAGTAGACTCTGTGTGCCCCCCATTGCACATGTCATCTTTTGATTGAAAAATGTACACATAAAACCACACACCTGGGAGTTAATGAAACATATTCATCCTAATTACTTACCATTTGAGGTGCAGCGTCTCCAACTGTAAAGGGGGTGGATGTAACTTTAATTCCTGCATAATTTCCCAATGACAGCCTTTCAAGATCCAAAGTGATTGACTTTCACTGTTCTGACATTCAATAAGCTATCAGGCCTTCACGGAGAAATGCATTGTGGCAGGTACAGTCTGTCACTGATGGATGGAGAACAAGATGTTCTTTTGACAATGCCATATAATTTCAAAGTGCTATTTCAAGTTAGCTGTCATTTCCTTCAAATTAATTCACCCTGGGTTACACATTCCGTGCAGAAGTTGAAAAAAAGTCACAACAATATCAAAGAATGAGCAGCCATCTCACGTCTGGTTGCATACACCGTCACAAAGAACACCAGATGTCCACAAAAAGCTTCTCTTTCATTACCTGTGCCTTTTATCTCTGCTCATTAAATACCCTATTTTTCTATCACCTTTTCAAGGTGTTAGAGAACGCCTAGAATACAGCTCCAGCCTTGAACGGAATACACAAACTCTCTCGGCCAGTATAAAATTTGAACAATGGAATTTTCTATCTGATTGGATGAGAATAGTCAGCCTAGCCAGCAGGATAGATTAAGTGACTATGTCATAAAGGTATGAATCACTGACATCAACAACATGGACATCAATGCCTTTGTGCCCTTAAAGTGATAAGTATCGAGCAATCTCAAAAGTCAAGTGCTTCTAATGCCCTGACTAAGAGGGTGGGACAGAGAGAGCGAGAAAGAGAGAGAGGGGGGGGGGGGGGGCGGTAGAAAGGGAGAGAAAGATTTCTGGGCCTGAGCTACTACTACTGCACCCCTGCTTGAATATAAATGTGCCTCTTATCAATTGTTCTGTGGCCTCCGTCTGATCCATACTGATCTGAAAAGACTTTGGAGTTCCAGAACATTATCCCTTCTCTCTCCACAGCCATCAGTGGCATCGGACATCACACAGACATTAATTATAAATCCATTAAAAGGGCCGCTTCATCAGCAACGCAGCCATTATCAGATGACATGTCATTACTTTCCCCCCTCGTTGCAGTGCCGGGTGGTGGCGTTGGTTCATGGGAACAAATACCCCATCTGTTTTGGAAGGGGGGCTGGGGGGTGGCTGGTTTTGGGACACATAATGCATGTTGAGCATGGTGGAGCTCTCTGGGGGTGCTGTGGCATCACGGTTGACAGCAGCACAGAGGGTGAAAATAATCTAAAAACATTTTCTGATCTGTTCCCATCCATGCATGCTACACAGAAGTCAAGAACAAGCTGTGATTCTTTTCCCCAGATGAAATTCATTCTTTGTTAACTCCAAAAATTTATTTCATAGCAAGTAACACTTGCAATTAAGCAAATTATCCCACATTATCATTATCTTGTGTGAATACTAGATGGATTGCATATAGTAGGCCTACCTGCACAAAACAAATGTTTCATTATTGTTACTTTTAAATTACATCTTTCAGATGAGAGTTTTGATAATACCAGAGATGTAGCATTCCTTCTCAGAACCCTCAGGCTTATCATCTTAAAAGCTTCTTTATTTTAGAAGCTCTCTGTGTTAGTTATGAGGAAAAGCACTCAGATGTTGGCTCGATTAACTGGGAGATGGCATTTATGTAACAATTAATTGTTTATATTTTGTGTAGCAGGTAAACTACTCATACAAATAAAACACATGCAATTGGATGGGGTTTTTTTATGTCGGTGTGCAGCATTTATGAGCCACAGTGTGTCAAATGGGATACCACGTTTCTGGAACCATGGGAAATCATGTTTATTCGAAGATACATGTCATTTTCTTAATGATGTTTTCCTCTGCAAGGTAAACAGTTTTCTAGTTTTTATACCTAAAGGATTTGAAATTGGCATCAATGTTCCAGCTCACTGGCATAAAAAACATTTTTAACTAATAATTTTGACTCAAGATGACTTTTGACTAATTGGCAATGTTCAGCCACCTACAATTAAGCATTGCCTGATAATAAAATTTAACTAGAGGAGTGCGCTCAGCGGAGTGCATATATCTCCACCCGCATGTAATTAGAGTAGACAGGCTATATGGAGACAAATCTTCTGACACAATGTCCATATAAAGGAGATAGTGTTCATTGCTGTGTTTGATGTGTTTTAAAAAGATGGTGGTACGCAGTTGTATGGAGCTGAACATCATTAAAACAATGCAGATTGTCTCAAATGTCATGATTATATTGTCATTAGAGATATTTCCCCTATGTGGTACACTGACAAATTATAAAATCTGACAGGCAGCAATGACATCACTTGTCAAACATATGTAGGCCTATATGAATCAGTACAAGAGCTTGCAAGACAAGTGTGCAACACATTATTGTTCAGATTAAATAAGAACAGCAAAAATAATTAGGACAATAATGATAAGCCCATGTATGTTATGATTTGGGATTTGATACCAATACCTACGACTGATACAATAAGAAAACTGCCTTGTTGATGTGCAATCAGTTTGCAGAAACATAGATGAGAGAACAGTGCGATGTAAAGAACAGCACAAGCAGCACTTCTATGTGGAAGTCATAGACATCCGATTAACAAGTGCAGTATACTGTCAGTATTTGTTGTTATCTCTTATCTGGATTAAACAAGTAGCATGTTCATATCACCAGCGCTTGTAATAATCATAATCCAGAGCTGACAGACTGAAAGGAGGGGTGTGCACTTCGGCAACAGACATCAATCAATGGGGAGAGAGCGCGTGTAGGCCTACAGCTCTGTCGTTACTAAATAGACTGAGCAAACAAGACACAACCCTCATCTTTCATGGCTTTAGGGTAGAACTTAACTGTCAGTTTACAAAAATACTAGTGGATGCATTATGTGGCTATATCAGGACAGAATTAGTGGACTGAAGAAACTGAAAAAGCACTATTAACATAGCTGTCTCGTTAATGTCACAACTTGAGTGAGTGAGTGAGGGAGGGAGGGAGAGAGAGAGGGAATTACGTTACCTGAATCTGCAGCATGACATTATCTGTAGAATGGATGCCATTGTTTTCAAGAGCCTCTTCAACTTACTATGCAGTAATCAGCTGGCATTAGCGAAGTTAGCTGACCTAACGTTTCCCTGCAGATGACGCACTTGGGTTGAGGGCTACAACTCCAGACAGTCGATACACAAGATCATTTGCATAGTCTGGTGACAGTTGTAGGTCTTTTTTCTTGATGTGGACTGCCCTCCTTTTTGTTAGTTGGTTAGGGTGGCCTCTGTGCAAGAAATCTGTTCGTTCTGGCATCACAAAATAGATGGAGTCGTTGGTATGCGAGTCCTGACATGTGATGTGCAGCTAATTCATTATTCCCCCGTTCCCAAAACTGAAGTAAGGATGTGAAGAATGTGGAGGACACATTTGGTATAGAAAAAGATGCACAAGTAATTACGAATTAGTGAGTGCTGACACAATTATTTATGTTGAATTGAAATGTATGTAATTTAGAAATAATATTTTCTGAAGCCTTGTAAAAAATGTATTGGTCATCCTAAAATTCCACAGCACACTTGATGTGGCTTCACAACACATCGGTTGAAAAAAATTTTCCCCAGCAAATCTGTTAGTGACACAACCAGGAAATGCTTGTATTAGAAGTTGATAAATGTAGTGTCTATGCATGAACACAATTATTTTTCCAGTGAATCTTAGTAGCAACAACATTGTGTAAGCTAAGCAGGGTTGTACTTATAGGTGAAATATGTCCAATATTCGCTATTTGGCAAAACAAGACGACTGCGCTCTGGCCAGAAATCACATCACTCTCACATTGACAATTCTACACGATGGTGATGTAATGGGCAATAGCAAACACAAAATACTTGACCTGTTTTGACAGCACAATATTGATGTAAGTAAGACATTCTCTGCAGATCATAACAAGCAGTTGGGGTGATCAAGCGACCAATGAAATTAGTTAGGGGCGTGGTCAACCTGTGGGCAAAAAACACCTTGCGCCAGACAGAGGCTGTGAGCAGCGAATCTGCAGTATGATATCGCCCCCTTGTGTTCAAAAGGTGTAACCATTATATCTTAACCCGAAAAGATTATCTGGGGCCCACTCAGACAGAAACACACACACGAGACTGATTGCATTATCTCTCCGCACCGGCTTCATGGTTAAATTCGGCCACAAGTAATCACAACTTAATGAAGAATACTAATTTTGCTCAATATACATACTGTATTAACAGGCAAATATGCCAACCCGGCAAATATATACACATACAGGTATGCACACACTACTGCCTGTGGGTATCAGTACGATGCTTCACTTTTTTGTGATGGCTCCTGTCCTTACTGAATGTGACTGATTGTCAGTACTCTGCCTCCCCCTCCTTTTTTCTTTCTCTCTGGTCCTCATTATCTCTAACCTTGCTGCTGTAGACAGTACATCTATACGCACTACTTCCTTTCTTCCTGTGCTGTCAACACATCATCTCCTCCCTACATTCTACTAAAGTTTAGACAACCCCAAGGTGGTTTGCACGGTAGTCTAGGCCTTTGGTGAACATCCTAAAATCTCCTTGCTGATGATCACCTTCAGTTCAATTGCCTTTTGGCTAGTATGAACTGCTGGAGATTATATTGATTGAACAGGAGTTTAATTGATGCTAAAGCTTTTGAAATGACATTATGCTATAGAACATAGAATATATATGCTACTATTCATTTGTGTATTTCTGTGTTGCAAAATGTCACTTTCTTTCCAGTGGAATTGTGCCTGGTCTCCTCTTCAATCTCCCTTCTTGAATACCTGACATACAGTAAAACAGCTATGGTAGACTACATCCTGCTTCTGGCATGTACTGGGCAGTAACATGTTGAATATACCATGCAACAGTCTGATGTGGATTGAGCCCAGGAGGTTGTTGTAAAAAAGAAAAAAGAAAATCAACTTCATTAAAATCTAACAGATTTAGCCTCTGGTAACACTTAACCCCCTGAGAGTTAATTGATTTGCTCCAGCAGGACTTGCAAAATCTCCCCCCCCCCCAGGAATTGCATGATTGTACAAGGCTTAGTATTTACGACATTTCCAAGCAAGCAATAATTAGCTGCATCTTGGAATTTTGTGACTTGTGAGCCACAGCATTAAATAGGTTGAGCACCACAGCTGTACTGTATATTAGATACACAGAAACTCAACATACCGTATAGTAGACCACCTGGAATGCAACACTTATTCTAAGCTTCTTCCACTGTGCCATTGCACCATTAGCAAGATGGCAGGAAAGGTGAAAGTGGGGGTGTGCAGGGACTGTGGAACTGACAGCTTGGGCTAAGGTCAAGGCTCCTCTACATGAACTCTTAACAGCTGTGCTAACATAATGCCCCAGCCCCTCAAGTGCGATAGAAATCAGAACATGGATATTTGGCCACAGATCTAACTCTCGTCTTTGAATTGTAACTGTATTTGACAGCGTGATGTGACATGTGTCCAGATGGTGGTAGACAAGAGGACATGGCCATATGACCACATCCAGTTCCCCTGCGAGGAACATGGTGTTGCATCCCTGTCAGCTGTGCCAGATTGCCTGGGAACTATAAGCTGTCAAAATAAAGTTTGTATTTCTTCTGTGAAGCATTTTCCTTCTCAGGGATAAGGGATGCACTGGTATTGTTCTGTATTTCAAGTGCCCATATTGTAGGAATTAAACTTTGCTATATTAATATAGGAATAGGACTTCCTAAATTAATATAGGATTAATTAGGTATTTGACATTGACATTTTCAAATAGAGTTTCCAGCTAAATTTACAGTTACTACATTTTCAAAAATCTGTTCATTTTTACATCAGTACACATCTGACTAACACTGGCTTTTAAAAAGTGTTTTGGAGCAAATTGTCCAAATTGGAGATGAAAACATCGCTGAAAGTATACTTTTTGGGGAACTTTTTCAACACAATTCGGCCAATAATTCAAATACTGCACACATCTAACACACATAAACAATTCAGTTTATTTCCCTGTCTTCTTATGAATGTTTTAAGGCATGATTGTAGCATAAAAATATAGTTTAGATATGGTCATGTAAGCCCACAAATTGATGCTTTTATCAGAATCTGCACAATTATGTGCCTTAGCTGCTGGACTACTTAAAATCATAAATACCTTATTTACAAATATAACACAAATTACATTATTCTTACCCTGACACATAGTATATTAAATAATAAATGAATGGGCTAAATATGCCCCCTTTAACAAGCAGTAAATAATATCTTATTATGGTGATCACTCTGAATCCTGCTTATCCAGGTCAGACAATACCTAAAATTCATTCTAGATGTGTTATTCCTGTAAAGGTGTACCATCAATTTAACCACTCCAGCAATTCGAACCTCATTCTCACAATAGTCATGCTGTGCTTGCACCTCATTTTCCACTTAATGCTTTCAAATGCCCAAAGGAGGTTTACATCTTCATTTGGTGATCCTATTCTGGTGCATATATAGAAAATAAGAAGGACAAAGGTTGTTCATGCCACACACTAGACCAATACTTAAGTCATAACATACCACAACAATAAACTCTGTTCACTCTCGAAAGTCTACATTTTGGCATAAGAATACAAAAACCAATAACCATACAATGAATCAGAGACCAATTTAAAATACAAAGAAACTCATCTGAGCAAATTCAAATTAATATTATACTGCAGGGCCGTCTGACAGGAAATTGCTTCTTTGCATTTCCTTGTATATAACACATTTTTTCAACTCACAAAGTGATTAATTTGAAAATACTTGTAGGAAGACAGAAGCTGCATGTAACAGTGTGCTGCGTGCGTCTCTCTCCACTGTTCTCCGGCACTCCAACACTACCTGATAGCTCAGTCTTGGCTCCATACAAGGCTGCTTATGAAGGAAAAGGGAAGGTAAAAAGCTAATTTAAAGGCATAGCAGTCTGTCCGCCAGGCAAGTGCCTTATAATCATCAGTCTCTAGTGGTCAGCTGCGGAGCTATTCACCATGACCAGTTTATTATGATACTTGTTGTTGAAGCATGAACTGTAAGTACA
>OMKL01096172.1:2800-13097 GCA_900302295.1 Parasudis fraserbrunneri | reverse complement strand
AGACAGGTCACACCCAGTCGCTGGTGCGTTGCTATGGAGACAATGTGGAGACCAACACTAAACTAGTACAGACAGCTGTGAGGACCATGGACGAGCCTGATATGGCTGTGTTTGTTAAGGTAAAATGTGTGTGTGTGTGTGTGTGTGTCTGTGTGTGTGTGTGTGTGTGTGTGTGCGTGTGTGCATGTGTGCATGTGTGTGCATACATGCATGCATGCATGCGTGCATGCGGGCTTGTGTCAGAAAAAAAAACCTGATATTCAACATAGCAATGTTATTATATGCAATGGTAAAAGTGGTACCATATCCTTAAAGGTAAAAAAATACCCCGATAGGATAATACTCTGGTAAAAGTAAAAGTCCTCCATTCAAAGTTCTACTCAAGCAAAAGCATGTAATTTTAAATGTACCCGTACTTAATTATCAAAATTAAAAGCACTTGTTCCAACATCATGTCCTGATATGTCGGTATGAGGAAACATTCCACCTTTGACGCATTTAACCCCTATAGGTTAAGTAAGGTACAAATACCTCTGAATTGAAAGTACAGAAAATCGCTTAGTTACTTTCTCTTGATAGCTCCAGTGGCACGCCTGCTCTCTGCACTACTCAGAAGGTTATTTACACCTGACCTGAGTCCCACGGGTGGACTCATTCTAGCATAATGGCAAAATGGATGAATTACATCATATCCTGGGTGCGGGTATATGTGCAGCAAAAGGCCACAAGGGTGGAAGTGTGGAAGTGTGACAGGCAGAGAGCCCCTGTAAGCAATTACACCTACAGCTTATTCCACCCTTGATTTACATAAAAGTGTCATGTCAATATGGTACATAAGTGCACTTAAAGTTAAAGACAGTGCACCATATCAGCTGTCCAGTTATCTTCATAATCTGCGAGAGATATTATATATATTAAGTATTGTAGTATTATAATGAAAAAATACTCTTAGGCAGATTTTAGTGTTAAGGGGAGAATGTAAAAGATAAAAGGAGAAATTAATGGATGAAATAGAGGAAAGACAATGTAATCAGTGTATACTGACGGAGAAGTATGAAGTGGAGTTGTAGAGTAGTTAACTACATGTAGTTCAATTACTTATGTAACTACATTTTGCAGGAGTTGGGTGGTAGTTTATCTACATTCAAATCTCTGTGGCATCTTCAGTAATTAACTACATTGGGTCATGTAGTTTAGAAAGTCAATTGCAAACTACATATTTACCTAGAACTTTGGCATTTTCTTACTTCGATCTCAACAATTTTTCACTGCCCTCTTCCGAAAACACACCCTTGGGCATGCTAAAGTGAGGTTTTGCCTGCTCTGGTCCCTAAATCAAACACACCCACACTTTTCAGTTCAATTGTACCCCCATGTAACTATGAGATTCCAGACTCAGATTACCACAATATATTTTGAATGTAGTTTAATTTAGAGCAGCCTAATGTAGGCGGGGTTCATGGTACAAAAATGTAAATTAAAAAAAATGAACACATGTGCAACTTGAGATTTGAAGGAAGCCTGGGCATTTTCAATTTTCACAGACGATTCTTGCCCCCTGTATATGCATAGATAACATGTTGCTGTTGGAGGCCATGATAAACAGCAAAGTACCAAAGACCCTTGTCAGTACATTGACCCTTGCTAACAAGGCCATTAGGCCAACAACAGCTTAATTAGCATAGAACACATCTCCTTGCGCCCCACCCCCACGCCAACCAATGTGCGTTTGCATCTTGCACGCGACAATTTGCCTAAGTGCGCGGCACCTGGATAGGCGCCCTTCCTCGCGCTGAGCAGTGTGGCGCCATGTTTTTGCAACTCGCAAACTGTACTCGGTTGGATTTCCGTTTACGGTCATTTGAATTATGGAATATCCTGAAGATAAAGTGGAATATAGTCATATTTTACATACAGTTACGATGAACAGCCTGAAGAAGAAAAGTTTTGGTTAGCTAAGCGAACGAGAGGCTGTTAGCTAGCTAACACGAAGACGCTGTTTGGTAAGTGGCTAGCTAGCGTTACTATTTTATTTTATTATTATTATTATTATTATTATTATTTTTTTTTTTACATAGGTTAACGCTGCCTTATCTGTCGTTATTTAGCTAGCACATGCACATTAGTTGTCGCAACTCTTTTGGCAAACACTTTTAGAACTCATCGAATGTCAAGTATAAAGTTTTCACTGGAATATCAAAGCAAGTTTCGTTAAGCCACGTGTTGTAATGCGCAATTCATTTGTGACGCGTTATCTTCTGAGTTAACACAAGGTGTTTTACTTTACAGTTGCAAAATGAAAACTACGATGAAACCGTTTTGTGTATGAGAGAAGTTGTAATCATATAGCTAACCTAAGGCCTGTTGAACTGAACGCTTTTGCAAAGGGTGGGCTCGAGGAGGGAGGCCCAGCCGACGTGTAGCTTCAAATGGACACCTCCCAATGTCCATTTCACACCAGCCTGTTTCTATTTAATTTCCCTGGTCTTTACTTAATTTGTTCATCAAAGTTACTTAGTTAGTTGCAATTAATTTCAGTGTTTATTTTCTGCACATTTATTTCGCCTATAAATCGCCCCAAATTGATTTTTTTCACCCATTCCGGTGGTGAATGTATTTCGGGGGTACAGTAACAGGCGGTGTAGAACGGGTGTAATGGCTGCACAGAAAACGAATAACGTTGCATTGGACACTGTAATGCAATGGAATGTTTTCAGTTCGAGGAAATTGGCAGTAGAGCAGCCTTGCCTACACATGTGCAGTTCGCTTTATTTTCCAACAGATGGAGCCAGAGCTCTTTATGTAATTTTGCAACGTGAGAGAACATAGTAACGTTACAGGAAAATGGAGAATATATAATAGACATTTATGTCACCCGCAGACCATTCGGTTAACGTTATTCATTTCCGTTGTCTATAAAATTAATATCAGTAGAAAATGTATGCAACTTTTCTTACAGATGAGTTTGATTTTGGATGTTTTACTCGTATCCTATTGGGGGGTGGCTTGTCACGTGATGAGGAAGAGTTGAGAAGTAGAATTTAATAGCGTTCCTTTCTATAAATGTAGTTATGTCCATAGATTATAGGATGCTACACACATGTTGGGTGAGAGCACCGTGTTATGCATTGAGAGGCATTATGCGCAATCTCTGCATAAAACACGACCGAGAATGATCTTCCCAGGAACGACCCCGCTTTCCCCGACAGCGGGTGGGTATCGCTTCTCGGCCTTTTGGCTAAGATCAAGTGTAGTATCTGTTCTTATCAGTTTAATATCTGATACGTCCCCTACCCGGGGACCATATATTAAATTGATTTTTGGAACTGGGAGATGGAATAGGGGCTTGCTCCGTCCACTCCACGCATCGACCTGGTATTGCAGTACCTCCAGGAACGGTGCACCCCCCTAACATTGTCAAAATAAATATAATCATGTCCTGTCCCTCAAACAGTTCAACATTAGATTTATGTTGAACTGATGTGTCATAATGACATGATGACAACCCGTTAATAATGGTTCTTCGAGTCGGTAACGTTGTGTTTGCTCTCTGAATATAATGTGTACTATTTTGATTATATCACTGTCTTCAAATGTCAGCATGACTATGCTATGATCGCACTCAAATTCGGTGGAACTTTCGGACATGTTGGATGTTGACTACTTTATGGCAAACATGGGACTAACCGCCCAATCCTCCCTTCCAATAAACTGATCTTGTCGTAGAAACATGTTGAAACCACGTGGTTACTTTGTCATGTTTTTCTGTCTTATTTCGACCTAATGTAGAACTAAGAAGAATGCCCTCCCCGCTGAACAGCTCGTGTGCTACTGTTTACCGGATCAGTGTGCATTGTGTGCCTGCTAATCTCGCGCAGCCTGAAAATCTCGCGCAGCCTGACCTCCCGTTTTGTCAAGCTTCATGCTCGCCTGGCCCATTGAACTATATGAAATGGTCTGGCCACGCGAGAGTAGGTGCATGCGGAAGTAGAAATGTGGTCTTGCTTCTGATGATAAGAGTATAAATGAAAAATGGACAAATAATCGGGGTAATTGGAAACAGTTTGACAAATGTGATGCAGATATAACAATATTATTGTTTTAAAATTGTCTCTTGATAAAATTCCCATTTGCTCTTCATTTCCTTTTTAAAATAATTGTATCCAGAAGACGCATACTGAAACAGCAATGTATGATGGGTAAATTCCATGCTGAGGCAACTAGCAATGTTTGGTAATGTTATATCTTAAGAGTCACTTTACATCAAACTAATGAAAATAATGTAGGCTAAATGGTAGTTAATAGAACACTCTGTTGATAAAATAATAGTAATAGCCTATATTCTATATGGTGAAGACCATCAGCCAGACACGTATGTGCCAGAATGACCCCCCTCTACTGGCCGTGTACAACTCATACTTACCTGGCAGGGGAGATACCATGATCAAGAAGGTGGTTCACCCAGGGCGAGGCTCAGCCATTGCACTCCGGTTGTGCTGACCCCTGCGAATTCCCCAAATGTGGGAATCTCGACTGCATAATTTCTGGTAGTGGGGGACTGCGTTCGCGCTCTCCCCTGTATTTTTGTTCAAAATAAATATCACAAGCTTTATGGCATGAATGGCTTCATACTGATGACTTGGGTCATTACTGTCATTCAGATATCAGCGTGGTGTGTTGATAGTGGCTTATAGAGACAAATTTATGTTAACCCTGAGGAAAGTCTCATAAATAACCATTCAGCTTGAATTTATAATCCAGATAAATAGAGAATGAGTGGGGGCATGTGGCTTTGCAAGCTGACTGTCCAAAGAGAAGTGGAAGTGCTGAGGATCAGGGCTAAGAAAAGACTTGACGTATGAGGAAGCAGCTAAGAGTTATGATGAGAGACAAGAAGTAAAGGAGACCAAATTGGACGTGTTCTGAATATTGTTTTTGTGAGGATAAGATGACAATTTTGGCATTTCTGGCAATGGTGATCATCTGTCCTGCTGTGGCAGAAAGAAAATATGAAAGAATTGAGATAGTTGTAGATGCAGCAAGGAAGTTTTGGATGTCAGGAAAGTTACTGGAGAGGTTGTGCAGAGGCTGTTGAGAGAGGCTTTCAGGCCCACAGAGCCATGAGTTGTCGTGTATTAGACAGACGATATAGTAGTGGTTAATTGTTCGATCTAATGGTTTCTGTAGAGTAGAATATATAGCAGTCATGCCCGCTCTCTCCTCTCGTCAGCACTGTGCAGCTGTGGAACCGGGAGGCGGTGTGCCATAGATTTAGAGTTGATAGAAAGGGCACGTCGTTGTGTATCATGATAATTAATTTGGTGGCTGCGATATGATTTTTATAACGTTGACGTGGAAATTAACATTATTTCATGTTGTGTATAGTGTGTGAGACAGAAAATTGGAATGTTAAAAACTGATACTGCAATAATTTAAAGTGAAATGATGCCATCCCTTGATACATATAAACTATCTAACATGTATTATACACTAAATGAATGTTAATTTCCATTACGTACAACATTGCTAAAGATTCTATGACTGCCTAAATGCACTAGCGAAATTGACATTAAATAGTGTTGATTTCAAAAGCAATGCCCATTCTATCAACTCAAAATCTGTGCTGTGTGCTCACTTCTCTGGGTGCATGAGGATGTAGAATTGCTGGTCTTGTTTTGGATGAGTGAGTAGAAATGGAAAAACAGACAAATAATCTTGTTTTATTAAAACAGTTTGACATATGTGATGTAGATAAAGATATTGTTTCATTGTTTGTTGGTTAACTCTACATTTGTCTTCATTACGAACAACAATTCTACAGACACATGGGTCCAGGACAGCAATGCATTGTGGGTAACTGCAGTGTTAAAGGCACTAGTGGTGTTTGGTAATGTTCCATCTTATGAAGAGTCACTTTACATCAAACTAATGACAATAATTTGGGCTAACGGGTAGTTATTGTAACACTCAGTTAATACAATAATGGTAATAGCCTATATTCTATATGGTGAAGACCATCAGCCAGACACGTATGTGCCAGAATGACCCCCCTCTACTGGCCGTGTACAACTCATACTTACCTGGCAGGGGAGATACCATGATCAAGAAGGTGGTTCACCCAGGGCGAGGCTCAGCCATTGCACTCCGGTTGTGCTGACCCCTGCGAATTCCCCAAATGTGGGAATCTCGACTGCATAATTTCTGGTAGTGGGGGACTGCGTTCGCGCTCTCCCCTGTAATGATGTGAAAAATAAATGCGTAACTTAACACTGCGACGGGGTGCTGACCCCAGCATTTATTCTTTGGTTTTGAGCACTCAAGAAGACTGTTGGATCATATTGAACTTCAGCACGTTCCACTCCCGTTTCAGACAATTAATTTATTGTCATTTCAAGTTTGGTATAGCATTTCTTTCATTTATTTATACAGGAAAAAAGCATTTAAAATACAAAGATTTAAACCTCAGGAAACATTGTGAAGAGAGGAGTCATAGAAAAAAACAACAATCCTAAATCACGTTTCAGTCTTTTCTGGGTTGGTAATGCCGGGGCTCATAAACAGTACCCTGGAGCCATTAAAAAAAATAAAAAATGTATCGGTGCAATAAGAGAAAAGCCTGTTTTCAAACAAAAGTTAAAGTCAGAGCTGATCCTGTATATATAAAAAAACTGATATTTAATTGGACAAACTTTTTGTGTTAAAAAGAAAACTGATGTTGTTGTTCACTGGAGTCCTCTCTCAGCGCGATCCATGCTGTTCCTCATACTAGCTCTGGATAGCTGGCCCGCAAAACAGTGCAAAGTCAATGGGGTCACGCTCCTGTCTGTACAAACTGACAGAGGCTCGCTGAAATGTACTTTGTGTGCATCGTGGAGTAAAGTTCAGTGAGCCTCAGTCAACTTTTATCCGGAGCTAGTATGAGAAACAGTGGATTGTGCTGAGAAAGGACTCTACCAATCAACAACATTATTGGTAAGTAAGAAATGAGGCTAGGGCTCCAAAAATCAGAACTGTCCCTTTTTAATGACGTGAGAGTAAAAATGTCAGCACTGTCTTTGAGGTCAATAAAGATACAAAAATCTAAAGAATTGCCCTGTATTGTTTGTATTGGCAGATCCACTTAATACGTGTTTACTTTATTTAGCCTTTATTTCAAGTCAAGTCAAATTTATTTGTATAGCCCAACATCACAATACATGTCTCAATGGGTTTCACAGACCCACACAGATCAAACACCCCCTGGCTAAACTCCCAAGGAAGATGAGGAAAAACGCACACAAAAAAAACCTTAATGGGGGAAAAAAGGGAAGAAACCTTAGATGGGCGATCCCCCCCAAGCCAGACATGCAATAGGTGTTGAAGTGGGCAACAATTTTACCAGGAAGTCCCATTTGAGATTCAAAATCACTTCTCCATAGGAGACCAGGCCAAAAAATGGCAGCAGAAGTTAACATGATGAACATGTAAAATAGGAGAAATACAACATTTATCCGGGGTTCAACAGTATATAAAATCCACGGTACGAAAGAATGCAATATCCATATAGTGAAGAACGTAACGTGGATATTTATTTATATATATTTTTTAAACACTAGATTGATAGGAGTCTGGCAGACATGCTCCTCTCAGGCCCAGAAATACCAAGTCTACGTGTGAATGTGTGTTCTTGAAACTAGTAGATGTGTGTTGGGAGGGGTGTGTGTGTGGTGATGCATTCTGTGTGTGAGTGTGTCTGTTTTGTGTTTGTGCATGTGTGTAGGTGTTCAGGTTGCCAGATATTATGGTGTGACTTAAGGGTTGCATCTTCTTCATTATGAAGGAAATTAATCCATTCATCATTAAGTCACTGTCCTCTCCCTCTTTTTTTCCTTCTTCAGAATTCAAAAGTGCTGATACCAAAGTAAGTAACATTTCAAGGTCCTAAAGCTAATGGTTTTACCTGGGATTAATAACTGTAATATTGGCTCATTTAACCATCATAATGTAAGATTTAGAAATGTATGACCTAAGTTAATTTATCACTTCTCCTGCTCCCTCCTCCCTGCCTCTCCCTCGTTTTCCTGCTCTTACCCTATTTTCTCCTACATCTCCCTTCTCCTCTCTTCCCTCCTCCTTTCTCCATCTCCCTTATGTCTTTGCTCCCCTCTTCCCTCTCATTCCCCCCTCCCCATCCATCTCCCTTATCCCTCCTCCTATCTTCCCTCTTGTTGTATTTTGGTAGTAAAGAGCCATTCCACAATATATCACTTTTTTAATCTGGCTTTATTTTAAACTTGACATCGATGAGTACAGCTTTTTTTGTTGTACCTGACGAAGACCGTCGCGGTCAAAACGTTGCACCTATTAAACCACTTTGGGAGCAGAATTCCTTCACCTGTTGTAATATATTGAATGTGCGCGCATTCCTTTTGAACTGAAGGAGTACGGCGGTGACATGGTTAAACTCACATGTGTGCTGGGCTTCATCGAGCGGAGCCTCCGTTCATAATAAAACAAGGCGTGAGCGCCCTCTTCTGTAGGCCTTTTCTCTTCACAGGCGTGTACGTCGGTTAACGCGGGGACGTAGGTCTCGTGATAACCTACAGCACAAAGTCAGGACAACGCACACCCCTCTTGTTTTCGCCTTTCCTTCGTCCATCTCCCTTCACCCTCATTCTCCTCCTTCCCTCCCCCTCTCCTGCGACCCCCTCCCTTTCTCCCTTCTCCTCGCCCCTCTTAACTCCTCTCTTCCTCCTCCTTCCTCCTCAGGCTGCTGAAGGCGAGCACCTCCTGCCCGGCGGAGACCCTGTCGTCGGGCTACCAGGACATGAGCCGCTACAGGGTGAACTTCAGCCGACAGGAGAGGGCCCTCCGCGCCATTGACTTCGTCAAGGGTACAGTCCTGGGGATATCTCTGTGGTCTGACCCTAACCCTAACGCCCCTCCCACCCCCTGTGGTCGATCGATCGGTTTGGTCTTAGTTGGCTGGTAGATTTTTTCCCCCCCATGCTGCATCAGTTATTTCATGAAAAAGATATAAGCAGATATCTGGTGAGTATGAGGTTTAAAAATCTCTACACCTTTAGCCGCATTGAGAATGCAAGGATCTATGAATATAGATTTACCAGGAATTCAAAGTCGGCAGCTTATGTTCTTTGAAGACATGTCAATACCTACTCGGCTTTCTGTGTATGCTTAAACTAAAGGTGTCAAGTTACCACATATTGGACCATGATGGATTTGACACACATGCAACTCAGATTGCAGGGAAGCACAGATAACCTCTCCCTCTCTGGGGGAAGAAGGTGAAAAGGGGCACTCTGGTGACAAGTTCTGCACAAATTACAATCTGTATAGTCAAAGTCATGCCTCCATAACCATAAAAAAACGTTTTAATGCATGAGGGAAAATAAAATGTTATCGTCCTTAAAGATATTATAGATTATATAGATTATAATCTGTAATGCTGTCAAACAGCGACCTCTAGGCAAAAGAGCACCGCTTGGTATTGTGATATGTTTACTTTTTGGGGGGTATCTGACGTGGGTTGAAGTTTAGTAACTTATTGTACTGTGAATTTCTCCAGACCTCTCGTGGTAGGGCCTGAGGTGGTGGTAGAGCCTGAGGCTCTATTTTCTTCCAAATATTGGTCACTATTACCAGGGCTTCAGTTGTCCCAGAACCATCCCTGAACTGAAGAAGAACCGTCCCAGTAAATGTAGTTGTTTCTTTTCTCATCTACTGTCCCTAAATGTCAAGCCCAGATCTATGATCCAGAATGGGTTGCAGCAGGCCCGCTTGTGGTCAGTCCACGCTTGAAAAGAGTGCTAGTGTATTTTTTAACGAGCTTGGGTCCCTGGGATGAGATAACGATTTGCTGAGCCTGAAAGGATTTCCTAGCCTAGACTTCCGTCACCCAACTGTCATAGGCTGGGCTATCAGTATGGTCAAGATTTAATCAAATGGGGGGGTAGAGAGATGATAATCGGCCATCTTTAGTTTTCTCTTGGATGTGACTGTTCCGGATGCTTTTTGCACAGTGTGATAACGATGAACGCTGAGGCTCCTGTCTTTATGCGTCTGCGTCAACGAAACGAGAACGACTAGAGAACCACATTCTGATGAAAACTTCGGATGGCTGAAGTGTCCATGCTTTTAACCTCAAAAAGGGAGTCGAGCTTTGTCCCTCAGTTACCCTTTGACTCAAAACACGCATTTCTCGTTAACTCCTCTGTTCTTTTTCAGCCAAGGAAGAGACTCCAGAAGAACCGGAACCACAACCGGAAGAACCCAAACTCCTTCCAGAACCCGGCGTCTA
>OMKL01096116.1:4980-19881 GCA_900302295.1 Parasudis fraserbrunneri | reverse complement strand
CTCTCTGTACGTCCCTGTGTGTGTGTGTGGTGTGTGTGTGTGTGTGTAGTGAGAGTGTGTGTGTGTGTGTAGTGTGTGTGTGTGCGTGTGATGTGTGAGCACGTGTGTTAATCGCTGTGTGTTTCCCTGTTCCCCTCAGTTCTCTGTGCTGTTGGCTCTCCTGACCGCAGCTGAGATCGGCGCTGGAGTGCTTGCCTACACCTACAGTGATGAGGTGAGCAGGGGGGAGGAAAGAATGAAGAGAGATAACAGTTGATAAAATGATAATTAAAAACAAACAGAAGTTACTCCTTAAATTAAATTATTTAAAAGTTATTTCGCATTTGAGAAAAAAGACGGAGACCACATTTAATCGCTAACCTGAATATTGATTTGTACTTTTCACCGTTTAGGTTGGGTCACAAATGGCACAGTTCTACACCTCCATGTACGGTCTGTATCTGACCAAGGGAGACCCGGCCGGCCTCGTCACTCTCTCCATCTTCCACAATGTGGTAAACGGAGCATAATATTTTCTTTCCACATTCATGAAATGTACAATTAACCTCTTTGGAAATGGGATGTACGCAACTGTGGGATCTTCATAGTCAGGAGAATGGTTGTCATGGAAACTGCCGTGAAGTATGACGCGATCAACTACCCTTTTAAAGAAAACATGTTTGTTGGGTTTGATGTAAATGGTTGGGTTTTGAATGATGTCTTAATCCCGTCTCTCTCTCTCTCTCTCTCCCTCTCTCTCTCCCTAGTTCCACTGCTGCGGAGTGGTGGGGGTGTTCGATGCATCGTCGGTTAAACAGATCTGCCCCAAATCAGAGAGCATCTGGCAGTCCATCACCATGCCTGTAAGTGGCCTCTTTGGCTTAGACCGGTGCCGATGCAAGTCAGTATCGTGTCGCAATCGGAGATGCAGTGGAGGGTAAACCCACCTATTAGATGCAGTTAATGCACCGGCAATGTCACTACTTCAGTCACTCAGTAACTCACGGCTAGCCGCTCTGCTTTACGTAACACCAGTTCGATCCAGTCTAAGAATGCTACGCACCCATAACAGCGTGTCCTTGTTATTGGTGAAATGGAGTTAACCCCGCCTTTTTAAGCTGATTATACATTTTTATGATTGAACTTCATTGCAGACCATAGTTAGTAGTATCAGATTGATGTGAGTTACGACACGTCTTTTTGATGGGGGGGGGGGGTATAAAAAAGATTGTGATTATTGGCATTACTGTGATTATCGATTAGAGTTGATCGTTTACCCACCTTTATTTTATCGCTGCATATCTGGTCACAATATTAAAGGGAAACTTTAGAATTTTTTTTAACCCTGGCCCTATTTCCTACTGGTCAGTGATGTTGTCACAGGGTAAAGTCCATGCTGTGCTTCATACTGGATACCAGCTCCTCTTTAGTTAGTTAAAACTAATGTCAAAATATATCTGCATGCTGCCATTCTGGGGTTCAAGCCAATATGTACTGTTAGAACATTTTGGCAAAAACAAGTGTTTTTTTGGTTGTTGTTGTGGCAGGAGGAGTCAAAGTCTTGAACATGAAAGGGGATGTGGTTACATTGGTAGAGTTGGTATCACGCTCATGTAATGTTAGGCTACTTTTATAGTTGGGACCTGTAATGTCATTCTCTTTTTCGTTGTGCAACTAGATGAGTTGGAATAAATAGAAAAAACTAAGTACCCTTCTGCTACAAAGTGAAAACGTGAACTGCTCAGAGAACATCAAAGGCAGCTCAAGTCGGGCGGCGCGAACTGCTTCTCGTCATGAGAGACCGATGCTTCAGGTCCTCGTGGTTTGATTGTTTCCCGCTCCGTGTTCACCACAGCCCAGGAGGGTTGATGTACGTGGGAATATCCGTTCTATACATTATGCTATTAATATGGATCCACCCTGCAGCGATGGCTTTCTCTGTAGCAGGCCTACAAATGTAACCACCCTGTACAACTCACCTTTTTTGGATGAGGAAGAAAGTAATGATTGGTGGGGAAATGATGTAGAATGGGAACAGCAGTGCGCAAACCAGCCGACCTCCTTCACATTATATCATCACTGTAGGTCCGACTCCGTATGCAAAATGATGATACGTAAATGTGCATGTCATGCCCTCCACGAACAGAGCAGTGGATTAAGGTACCTGCTCCAGGCGCGCTTATTTGCGCACAGACTTTGAAGATGCACATCCCTCAAATGATAGGCTGTATTGACAAAATGCACATCCCTGTACGCCTCCGGATGGTTATAGGGATTTTATCAAAAGATGGTCTTTTACGTCCCACGAAGTTCATTGGTCAATATCTTCAACACGCAGTGAGGTATCAACAAGTTTTTGATACCTTTTTATAAGCTTGGTCCACAGAAAACTTGGTAGCAATTGGACCTATGGTTTAGCAGATGTCAAAAAAGTGTTTTTCAAAGAATTTCAAATGGCAGAAAATCTAGTCAGATGGACTTTAATGGTTCTTGAGGCAAATTTGTAGAATGAGGATACATGGATGTTTGTAGCATGTTTCATGTCAATCAGACTTACGACGTAGGATGACCTTGCAACTTGACCACAACTTCCAATCATTGGTGAAAATTTAATGTCTCTACCATTTACCATCTCACGGGAATTTGCGCAAACGCGACAGAAGAAGACTAAGAATAATAAACCAGCACAAAAACAATAGAGTTTCATCCCCTTTGGGGCTTGAACCCCTCATAATGGGGTCGCTGTAAAAAGCACTTAAACATACATGAAAGTGCACCCAAAGCAAAGTTTTCAGGGCTTTTCGTACAGACAGAAGAGTGACCCCATTACGTTACATTAGTTTTGTGGCAAACTAGCCGGAGCAGCGGGTATCAAGTATGAAACACAAAATTCTGTGTGTCAAATAACTAAAAAGTAGTACGCTCATCTCATGTACAATTAGGGGCTACAGGGTACTAGATCATACTAGATCATACTAGATCAACAATCGGACTACTCGTTCACTTTATGAGCACATCTCCGAGACATTTTTCTAGCTACAGATGGAAGTATATGGACGTGTCCTACATATCCACATGTCCCGGGACCCTCACCATCCGTCCCTCTGTCTCTTGTCTCCCCGTAGGCCTGCCCAGGGGCCATTGCAAGTGCCTTTGAGACCAAAGCGCCAGTGGTGTTGGGCTTCTTCCTGGGACTTGGAGCTCTTCTGGTAAGCAGTGCCAGTGTACAGTACAGCACCCTACAATACACTGTTCTCCACACACCAGTAGATTATACCATTCAACAACACAACTACTGTACACCACACACAACTACACAGAAGACAACTGCACTCACTACATTGCCTTCATGGTTTGGATTTTACTTTCAAATTGTCATAAATAGAGATTACTGATTGCCTGGTTTAACATTATCTGTAACACTATCCACAGAGATACTTGATATTCAGGGACTTAATTTGATTGGCCAGTCAGGCATCAGCGGGGATAGAAATTAAGAACTCTGGGCTTTAGCCCGGCAGTACTATGGAGCTACCATCTATCTTCATACCATCTCCATTAGATCCCTTTCAAATGCTGACTAGTGAGGTCCAATTTCGTACCAGACCAGTATGAAAAATACTAGCCGTGGGTAAGCAAGCAAGTAAGACTTCCATCCCTGGGTATTATCGTTGTGTACTTTTTCAGAACGTTGCTCAGCATGGCTAGAAGAATGCTGTATTTCTAGTAGGTAGATCTGCCACCACAGGTGCAGCGGCAGGCTGAAAACAAGAGTCACGGCTGATTTATACGAGGGTGCCTGAAGCCTTGGACAGCCGTTGTTCGACAGAAATTATTATTTTTATTTTAGGACAGAAAAATGTCAAGTGTCGTTTTTCGTTCACGCCACACACCTCCAGAATTCTGTTACGCCGCGAGGCACTGTCACGTATGTCGTGGGGAAATTCACTTTGGTTTTGGCTGTGGCTAACACGCGTACACATGGAAGTCTGGAGCTGGGCACCTTCTGTTACCATAGAAACAGAAGCCTTCGCCAAAGCATAAGTAATAAACGTCGAGCGGCGACCTCCTGCCGCGGCCGTCTCTGCTCCAGCCTGTGCTTTGCCTCCCGTCCTGCGCCGTCTCCCGAGTCGTGCGCTCGTCGCGTTTCCTCGGATCGACCTGGGTGGCAACCTGTCAGCGTTGCGGACGTTCCATTACCGTCTCACGAAGTCATGTGTTCGTTGTGGGTGCTCTATGATCACCCTGGGTGGTAACTCGTTGGACGTCGTTGATGCCATCTCTATGGACATTGTTATGCCCTGTTGTCTCTGCTTGCTGGTTATGTTTTTATGATTTACCTTGTTTGTTATCACCATTATTATTTTTTTTAATTATTATTAGTACTCCCTTATTGTATTTCCTTTCGAAATCGTTGCCCACTTCAACACCTATTGCCTTGTCTGGCGTCCTGGTTGGGGGGGGGATCTCTCATTGAATCTCAGGTTTCTTGCCTTTTTTCTGTGGGAGTTTTTTCCTCATCTTCTTTAGGGGTTAAGTCTGGGGTTGTTGTAACGTTGTGGGCCTGTGAAGCCCATTGAGACATGCAATGTGAGTTTGGGCTACACAAATAAATCTGACTTGACTCTTTTCTGTCAAGAGACGGTTGTCAAAAGTGTTGAGCGCCCTCGCATAAATAAACCCCAACAGTGGTCCATGTATGACACAGCTGTTGTTACATTGACCTAACTACGTCAGGCAGTGGAGGAGGTGGTAGCAGGAGGATGATGTGACAGTTGAGCTGATCAGAGGACAGAAAAAAAACACGACTCCCATGTTCTGTCATTTCTTTGTGTTGATTATTTTAACATGTACCTCCCTCTGTTTTAACCCCGTTTTAACCCCCCCTCTTCCTACCTTCCCTCTGTTCTGTCTATCCATCCATCCATCCATCCATCTATCCCTCTCTTTTTGTAGATCTTTGCTCTGGTGTGCAGCATTATCCTCACTGCAAATCTCCGTCAATTGTTCTCCTCTCCCCAGTACATCATCCTGGCTTCCCCCTCTACTGCCCTAGCCACCTCCTACACTTACCCTGGCGAGAGCCAGGCCTCCACCTCTTACCCTGGCCAGAACCAGGCCTCCACCCACCACCCCTACCCTGGCCAGAACCAGGCCTCCACCCACTACCCCTACCCTGGCCAGAACCTGGCCTCCATCCCCCACCCTGACCCAGAACCTGTGGTCTTCACTCCCATCACTATGCCCAACATCCCTGTAGCAGAGGCCCAGTAATGTTCCCTTCTGCCCTAAAAGAGCTTTACTATGATCCTCCTCTCTGTCAATTCACTCCTCAGCAAACAGTAAAAGCCTCATCACATCACTGTCAAATCATCGTCATCACTACACCCCGTCCCGTCACAAAAGTAGAGAATAGGAACTCGCATTTTCCTTTACTCTCACTTCCTTCGCTGCTGAAAATCCAAGGCCTTTTTTTTTAGTCCAGTCACTGTACGGTGTGTACCTCTCCTAACTTCGGGTGTGTATTCTGCATGGTTTGTTTCTCTGTCCTTCACCCTCACAGGCACGCTTCCTGCAGGGGGCAAGATTGTCACGGCACCAAAGTGCCCGACCTTCTGCCCCGTTTTCCTGCCTCTCAATAGATTCATATGGGGGACGTCGGGACGGGGATGTGGCCGTCACTCCTCCGCCTGCGTAGAAATTATTTTTAGATGCGAAGCAGCTCATAGACCAGCTATAGACTCACGGTCAGCCACTCTGCCCCCTAGTGGTGGCACACAGGCATGGCACTTTGTGTCCTTGTTTTAAAATACCCATATGCTTGTGGCAGAAACTTTCAGATTAACCTACAGCTGCTAATGCTACATTTCCTCACAAAGATCGTCACTTGACAATGAACATTGCTCTAAAATAACACATGCACAGTGGGCAAGAAGATCCGGGCCTGTATTTATCGAGTACTGCTTCAAGTAGGAGTGCTGATCCGAGGCCAGTCGTAGTGAGGTCATGTAAACGGTCATGTGACCTGAGCAGTCTGATCTTAGGTCAGAATCAACTTTAACTTTTAGATCAGTACTTCCTATTCTTAAGAGGTGTGATAAATATAGGCCCACAGGGCTGTGACAACGTGCACATAGTCCCCCACATCCCCTCCCTCACTTCCTCTCACTGCAGCTGTTTTAATTCTGAAGGTGGTAAAAAAATAAGAGCAGGTGGTTCACAGCAGAGATCTTTATTTCATCCCGCTCTGCTTAACCCTCTCCTTGCCTCCTACTCCTCCCCCCACACCCCCATCCCCTCTTTGTCCTGTCGCTAGATCGTAGCCCTGGTGTGCACCAGTGTCCTCATCAAGCAGATCAAGAGAAACCAGCAGGAGGTCACTGCCTACTATACTGCAGTGTACTGAAAAGGAGGGATGAGGGTGGAGGCGAGATGAATGGCAACCATCCCGTGGGTACTCCTCCCCCTCTTCCTCCACCCGCTTCATCTGCTAAATGCCACCGCTGGAGTTGAAGCTGAGCCAACAAAAAAATGTTTACAGATTATTTCTCTGTACGCAAAAACTACTGATCACACATTTCACTTTTAACCTTGATGACTTCTTTTTTTTTTTTACCCAAACCCTTCTGTGGTTTTAAAACAGTAATTTGACCCATTGTGAAAAAAAGGTTTGATTGAATTGAGGTCCAAAAATATATTCCAGTCAAAAGAGTTGTCGGTGACCATCAAATCCATCACTTTTTTATTTTTTTTATTTTTTATTTTTATAATCCCGCACTGGCAGCCACCGAGATGGATGTCTTCCCTAATTAGCCGTTATTGATGTTGCTGGGAGGCGTTGCGGCCGGGCAGCATAGCCTGTTTTTTAAACCCGTTATGTAGGGAAGTTGGTCTATCGCTGCTTTGTATGAGAAATTGTTTTTGCACATGAAACATGCAAAAGGGACCATTTTTACATTCTTTTTTTTTTTTTTGCTACGCATTGTATATTTTTGTAGCGTATTGCTATTTACGGTTCAGCTAAATGACAGTGTTGACGGCATGTATTTGTGTTGACCGTTTGAAATGCGGGGTATTCATTGGTGGGCGTCATCGTTCCAAAATGTCCATCTGCGTGCCTCGCGTCACACTAGTCATTAAATTCAGTGAGAGATTGTTACCTCGCTTTAACATGAACGCTAACATTTCCCATTTAAATTGTGTGTGTGTGTGTGTGTGTGTTCAAGAGTCAGGCCACATGCTCTGACAAGTCAGTTAAAATAAAGGGCCTCCTTGATTCAAAGAATCATATTCCCTATGATTGTTTCAGTCAGGCAGCCTAGTTCGGGGCTGTTGGGTGGATAGAATAAAAAACACTTCCATCTGAAGTGGTTTACAGCACCAAGGTCCACGTCGCCTGGTCACGGCTAGAAGGCATCTGCATTTTGTCCATTTTTCACGTTCGTGGTCGTTCATAAACCTAACCCTTACCTTGACCCTAACCTCACTGGAGGACATCACACCCCACCTTAACGTAAAACGCGAGATGGAAAAATGCAGTATTTGAGTCATCGCTTTTCCAAGTTATAAAATCGACGAAAATTGCAGACGCCTTCTAGCCATGACCGTGTCGCTTTCGTTATAAAGCCAAAGGAGGGATGTAATAGAACCCTCGCCGTTAAAATTCTGCTCGGCTCCGGTTCCCGTTCTATAGTGCAGGGTTTAAGCTATGGGTTGTGACCCCAAAATGGGTCCCGTTGCCAGTCTGTGGCGGGTCCTCACTTGATACAGAGTACCGTTAATGTGACTGGGTCCCAGGGTGAGACCAACTTCCCCGGTCATGAAAAAGGGAAGATGCCAACGATTTAGTTTTAAAGCTCACCGTTCTGTCTATGCTTGACTATGGGTTTTAGAGGGGTCGTGAACTGACATTCCTCTGTTTTTAGGGTTGAGAACCCGAGAGCTGCTTCATTGACCAAACAGAGAGGTGGTCTTGTAGAAAAAACATTTTATTTTATATCATATTTTTGCCTTATTAAGAGCCACCCTTTCCTTCTGCACTGTATTAACAGCTTCTCTTGCAAATGTCATGCTTTGTACTACTGTACTACTGACTATAGTATTGCACCGATGTAAAAAGTTTATTGTCAAAATAAATAAATATTCCAAAGTATTTTCATTCCCCTCACAGAGATCCGTGTCTTACTTGTCCTCAGAATGATTGACAGAAGACAAGTGGTCTGTTGTTGTGAACGAAAGTGTCTTTATTTTCTTTGCTCAGCGGTCATCTTTTGGTCCTACGGGGAGACAGTAGTTAAATGCGACAATGGAGAGAATCGGTAAAATGGAAAGAAGGAAAGTACAACACAACATAATAGTCGTACGGTGTAGAATGTCTAGCTAACCAGACCACAAATGGGATGTGGTTTGTTTCATCAGTCATGTAAGCTACGACTATGGTTTTCCTTTGGGGTCTGTCTCACCCACCAGTTACTACAACATCACGGCTAGGAGTTGGTTAGCAACACATATTTACAGAGCAGAAGTAACTATCGAAACTTGACACCTCAGTGTTTTATTCACAATATGAAGTCAGATATTGTATTAAAACTGTTGTTTTACCTGTCAGCCTTGACATCATTTACTATAAATACAGTCTCTCGTGTTCTATTGCTTAAATTATTTCCAAACTAAACCTTGTTTTTCTATCACATTGACCAATTCCCACCAAAAACTCACAGATGAGGAAGTTGCCTTTTTGTGGAGACTCTAGTTGTATTGTAGCCCATCTATCCTGGTGTGTTTGTGTTATGCTCGTCTGTTTGTCTCACTACCCCCACCACTTTGTGTAAAGCAACATCTACGTTCTATAAAAGCGCTTTATAAATCTAATTTATTATGGATTATTATTATTGGTTTCAGGCAGCTCTCCTGGCTGCAGAAACAGAGAAACCAGACTGTCTTCTCAGGGTCATTTCAGAATTGAAGACATTTGGCTGCTTTTGAGGCAAATCTTTTTTCTTTTTTTTTTTTTACTTGTGCTGTTGCCCCATTAGATTGAACTGAGATATATACAGCAGTAGTTCTTAAACTACTTTGTGGGAAGGCTTTGGCTATTCGGTGTAATGGCGCGGTAGCAGTGGGAAAGCTTTGGCTGTACGGTGTAATGGCGCGGTAGTAGTGGGAAGGCTTTGGCTGTACGGTGTAGATGGAGAGTGCACACTCTTGGCTTTTATTCCTTTGTTGTATTTATAGTGTTGGGACTCACTGCTGAAGCAGCCCACTGTGCAGTCACCAGCTCCAGCAGAGCACACCTCCGTGGAGCACATGAAGTAGACCTGGGGGAGACGGGAGAGACGCAAAACAGATCTCAACAGTCATTCTCTAGAGCACTGGTTCCTAAAACTATGGGTTGGGGGGCCAAAATGGGTCACAGGCCTTCTTCCGATGAATTCCCCATATAATACGTTTGTGGTATGCTTCAAAGAGCCTGGGTACCACAATGAGAAAAACATGACTTGGAAAAATATAGGAGGTGTAATACTACCAGAGACAGTCTAAATAATGAGGATACAGAGCATTGTACAAACATCGGAAAATTATTAATTGTGATTTTATGTTGAGTAAAACTATAATCTACTTAATCTTGAGGTCAAATGTGAATTTAAAAAAGATGTTTAAAATTAATCACAATCTCTACAAGGCTGGGAATTGTGCAGTGAGTGGTTGCCATGGTAACTAAGGACTCTGTGGCAGGTGGCACATGCGTAGAGGCAGGTCTAAATGGAAAAAAGGCATTTTTCTATCACAAAATTTTACCAAATTAACCATTCTGTGAATGAATGAATGAATACTTCTTGTTCTGGTGTGCTGGTTTCTGAGGAGTCTTTCCTAAATAAAACAAAGACTATCAATCTCGCAAGCTCACAACGAGCGTCAGCTAGTCAGAAGAAGAGAAGAGGACTTCCACATAGAGCCAATAATAGACTGAGTGCATGCGTTCAGTGGGACTTACCTCTGGGTCCTCGTGGTCAGAGGATCTTTCAGTAACAAGGTGGGCGGGACATCCTGTGGGCTGAGACAGGAAGCTGGTGACGGTGAGTCTGGTTTGATTGTGGTTTGAGTGGGAGGACGGTGGAGGAGGAAGAGGCTGAGAATCTCCATGGCTAGGACAGCTGAAATAGGAAACACTGGTTAAATGCAAGAATACTGTCCCAACATGAACTGAGATGGAAGAGTTTGAAAGGAATTTTGAGGCTGAAATTCTTCGTAAAACACACAATCAGCATAATCTGTATGGTTGCAAACAAACTACAGTGACACTGATTATATTAAAGATGTAGGAGTTACATAAATGATAAGTACCTAAATGGTGATTGGTGGTGTTGGCTGCAGCTGTATTATCAAAGTGCGTAAGAACATTTCATGCATGAGGCCCAATATATTGGCGTTTTATGGAGGCACTCTGAGCGAAAATAAAATGTTTTTTTAAAATAAATTTTACAATAGAACTGTCTGACAGGTCTGTACCACATCATGATTAGAAGATCTGTTTGGAAAGAGCAAGGTTTAACACCCACTTGCGCAGACAGGAAGTGTTGTGGTCATGGCTAAAGGGCATCCGCATTTCGTTCAAATGCATTGTAACTTCTCAAATCGACGATCACACAATTTTTTTTTAATTTTTTATTTTAGGTTCAGGTGAGACATGAGGTCTCCACTGAGGTTAAGGTTAGGTTTATAAACAACTTTTAAGGTGAAAAATCAACAAAATGCACATACCAAATGTTGTCAGATGTGGCTGCCAGCCTTCTAAAATTTAGCCCACTATGTTTGTTTTTGTTTTCTTTGGTAGTCCACCATCTATCTTTATATCTACGGTACCATCTTCGGTAGTAATACAGTACCGTGACCTACCCGTCATGTACGAGCATCCAGCTGGTCTGAGTGTAAGCCAGGCAGTAATGCACCAGGAGCACCAAGCCGGTCTCTGGGGGGTTCGGCAGGTCCACCTCCAGGTATACCAATTGGCCCAGCAGGAGGCTGAGAGGCAGGTGGACCTCTGGGTGGTAGCTAGAGAACGACTCATCTGGAAACACAGTTGGATACCACAACACTAAAAACTAACCGAAATCAAAGCAGGGAAAATGTTCTTATTCAAAATTATGTTATAATGGGACTTCCATGTTTCATACTCAATCTACTGAGATTGTCCCATTCTGATGAAGGCTTCCAGTTGACAGCCAAAACACCAGCATATTTTATATTATATATGTACACACACACAAAATTTAGATTTGAAGTACTGATGGGAGTGCTGCCTTGTCCTTTTTTCTTTTTTTTTTTTTTTCCCCCCCCCAAGGGAATGTTGTATACAATCTTTTAGCCTGAGCACCCACCTAAGAACTCTGAGAAGTGCACTTGGCCTTCTGTTTGATTGTGCCCCATCTGTCATGTGGTACTGCCAGCGAGTTCTAATATAGCCTATCACACTCCTACGCAGAGAGTTGGACGACGTTTCACCGTCAAACATCTTTGCCCCAAGAGGAAGTAAACCTACCAGTGCCAGTACTTTAGAGATACAGAGCGAAAAAGGATTAGAAAAATCTAAAATGTGTCACTTCCAAACATCTGTGCCGCCATGTTTAGCGCTCGTGTCCATGGAAACGGCGACCAACGCAGCCGTAAAAAGGTATGGTTCCCTTCTGCAAAAAAGATAAGCGTTGTTTACTTTTCTGATAACTATATCACTGTATAACTCATAAAATGTTTACACAAGCTTAATATTTGAGTATTTGTGATACTACACATCCATGCAATTCAAAGCCATTGCCAGAGGAGATGGAGAAATTCATAACGCTAAACATGGCAGCAACAACGAAACTACTTGCTACAAAACATTCAGAGAAAATAATTAAATGTGATTTTATTTTATGTTGAGTAAAATTATAATCTACTGCATTGTGAGGTGAAATGTGAGTTTTAAAGATGTTTAATTAATAGCAATCTTTGCAGTGAGTGGTTGCCATAGTAACTAAGGACATGGCGCATGTCATGTGTAGAAGGGGTCAGGTCTTGTTAGTTGCCGTTATCAAGATGGCGGCGGAGTGAGCAGACCATTGCTGCGTTTTCTCCTGGTCAAATTTGGTCATGGAGGTCAGCTAATTGTTACAAGTTGTTATAAGGTACTTGGGGCAGAGCTGTTTCAGGCTGTGGGATGCACAGACCTCTGTATAGGAGTGTCCTAATACACATGGTAAATGCTAGATCACATGGGATCATCGGTATTTCACACAAGTATTTTACATTTATTTTTAACTTTTAGGTAGTGGGAGTGGTTAGGGTTAGGGATAGGGGCACTACAGGTGTTGAATGTTTTTCCAGTGATGTCACAGGATGTGACATAATTTGAATTTAGCCAATCAACTGTCAACAGTGAAAGTTAATCAAATATTATATATCAAAATTATATATTGGTATATATATATGAATATTCATGTCTGAAGGAAACAATCTAAGGGGCTCTAGGTGTATGAACCCCCCCCCCAAAAAAACCGTAATATATTCCTTTGAAGAAAAGAAAATAGAAAATGAAGGCATCATGCAGACAGCTTCTAAATAAAATAACGTAATATACTCTTTTGAAGAAAAAAAAAAATAGAAAATGCAGGCATCATGCAGACAGATTCTAAATAAAATTGAAAAAAATAAGAGGTAAACGATCTATAATTACACAAATATAATGTGTATTGTCCTTTTGCGTAGAGTGATTTACACCAAATACTCAAGTACCACCGAGATAAGTACCGGCATATTGTGCAGTGTACTCATTTGACTGACTACAGAGAGCAAACTTCATACTTGTAGCGATTCTCAGCCGGACGGTCACGGTGGTTGGAGCGGTGCGGACTGGTGGTGTTGGAGACGGACTCATGACCTGGAACGTCACCTTGCCTGGAGAGCCTGGTGTTGACCTGCACTCCACCATCAGTCTAGAGACGGACACAGACAAACAGACTCCTAAGCCTTTCACCCAAAAGGCCTTAAAAAAAAAACAATCAGACTCTGACCTTCCTAAAACGATGGAACAAGATCAACATTAGCAATGCCGTTGACACCGATAGTAGTTTCAGAGATTGAAACAGAGAAAAACTCTATCTAGAGACAGAGATTCTCTCCAATTGCCACTGACGAGAGAGAAAAGTATAGCCGTGGGGTGATTTAAGATGGTGGATGGTGAGCAGGGATCATAGAGGAGACACTCTTGGTATAAAAAAACAACAACAACAAACAACACCACATCTATTTATCGGTTAAAAGTCCTTTCAGCCTCACAGACTTTCATCAGCAGGTAAATTGCTTCTACACACGTTTTCCTAAAATACATTGTTAATTGGGATTAAACTTCTTCGCTAACAAGGATGATGTCATACTCCCTCGATCCCGCTCCAAAAAAACCCCAACCTGAGTATAGCGAGATCTGGCACACTTAAGTTGTCAGCAAGGATAGGGGACAAGCAGGACAAAATAACTACACGGTAGAAACACGAAGCGCTTGCAGATTTGGAACCGTTTTCTCTGGTAAATGGTGACAGCGGTAAGTACCTGACAGCAGAGTCCTCCTCCTCCTCCTCCTCCTCCTCCTGCATGGAGTGATGGTCCCGTGGAGGAGACCGGAGGCCCTGAACCTCTAAGAGGTGAACCGTCGTCTGGCCTGCCATCTAAACGGGGACATCAGAGAAGTCCACTCAAACAACTGACCCCAGTGCACATCTCAAGTCATTCAAAGCTAAAAGCAGCAGCATCGTTTCTTTAGTCATGTATTGGGACTGCACTGAATACAATGAACTTGATGAGGTAATAATGCTACACATTCAACTAAAAAAGTACAAACAATATACTAAACGAGGCAATGCAACAGTCAATTACAATCAAATGAACAACATTATAACTGCTACTACATTACATCAACATTGATTGATTGATTATTTTTATTAGAGTGTCATGCACCCAAGGTGCGCAGCCCACACGGACTTGCAAGACACTACAATATACAAAACGTACAATGGTGTGCAATTTCAAAATCAATACCTACCGGTATAAACACCATTTTACACACATGCACAAACACAGTTCTGTCTTCTCCCCCATGTCCTACAAACAAGATTTACCACAAGGAAAACACCTTTCCTGAAACACGACTCTAGTCTTCCATAATCATTTGACCAAAAGAATTTAGCAGTAATTCGTTATTACATATCTGTGTACTCCACAGCCGTCCAGAGGCACAGTGTAAAGGTCAGGGTTGGAGGCCAGTCTCTGGGGCGTGCAGGACGCACCAGACGGGGGCCCGGGAGGGGCCACCGTGGGCTCCGACACGAAGTCGGGGATGGCAAAGACGAGGTGGCGCCCATCGGTACAATCTACGGGTTGGGAGACACACAAGACAAGCGACACGGTTCAAAGCCTCACTTATGTGGTTTTAATGACCTTGGGTGAGGAAGAGAAGAAAGATTCCTGCCATCCATCATGTGGGGAAATGCTGTTCCATTTCAAAACAACAGTGGCTGCCTGGGGAGTGTGCGGTTTGTCCTTTATTTTCATAAACTTTTAGTTTCAGCCCAGCATCAAATATACAAGAGTAGGGTGAATTTATAGCATTTCCCTGAAGTGTTTCTGAAATATGTGGTTTGGGTGTAGTCTCTTAGCCTGGAACCAGCTCATAAATAAAACATACACCTTTCTTTTATCTTTTTTTATCATTTCTTTTCTGTAAATTCAGGATCAGTCTCAGGCAAGTAGTCTCTTGAACGTAAATGAACAAAAGGACTGGTTTGGGAGAGAGACTACCACTCACAGGGTAGGGGCAGCAGCAGTGCAGTCACTGGCCAAGAGCCCAGTTTAGCCAAGGTTACAGGGAGAGGCAGTGTTGGCCTTGAGGCG
>OMKL01096050.1:24574-38975 GCA_900302295.1 Parasudis fraserbrunneri | reverse complement strand
TATTTATTTTATTTTATTTTTTAAATAAGTCTGTTCTATCCCTGTCGCCTGCGGAATATAACAATAAATGTGTATCTACATCAGCACTCACATTCTGACCTAAAAGAAGTTTGAACGATTCAGAATAATTCTGGACATCTGAATATCCCAGGAGGCCTAACAAAGAACGCAATTAACGTTGAACAAACGCCGGCTCACCCGGTATAATTACAGAACCCACCCAGATCATCAGTCATGTGACAGCCGGAAGTATTTTATCCTGTCATTTTTTTCTAAATGTAAAATAAGTATCGAATGTAATGTAATCGATACTGGAGAACGGTTTAAAATCAAAGGCTTCAAATATTGGAGCAAATCTTAATTTTCGACGGAGCCTAGAGAAAGCACTTCCGGAATCAGAGTGGGCCTACGGAAGTGACGAAGCGAGCTAGATCAAAACACTTCTCGAGTCATCATAAAATATGACAAAAGTAGGACTGGTAGCGGATCTATCGCTTTGCTACAGGCCATTTTTATTGCTTTCTTAAAACTCTAGATTTCACGTTTTGTTGTCTTACTTCAACGTTATAGCTAGCTAACGTTCGTTAGTTTAACTTATTTGTTTCCTCTGAAATTGTTCCTAACGTTACATAGCCAGCAAGAAGATGCTTTTGATCCTGCATCCATTTCGCTACATGTGCTGATTGTCTCCTAAACATAGATCTGTTAAAACGACTCATTGACGTGCTAACCGCTAATTGCAAATCATGTCGAAACTTGAGCGTCTGAATGCTCGAGTGGCCAAGCTGCTGTCTGTAGCTGTGCATGAGGTTCTGGAGGTGGTGAAGGAGACGGTGTCGGAGTACCAGGAGAAAACCGCTAGGACTCAGAGAGAGAACGAGAGCCTGAAGAGAAGACTGCAGGAACTCCAGGAGAAAATAATTCGAGACAGTGGAGGTGAGTTATCCTTGTAACGTTAGTCGTAATTTCTGCCCGTTGTAAGCAGCTAGAAGATAGTTAGATAGTGCTTGATTAATGTTTAATGAGGAAGGCATATTAATCATAACCTTTTCATCATCTACTAAATTAATTTATTGAGTGGCAGTTTGATTTTATATCTTTCTTTTACAGATGACAAACCTATTCCTCCCCCTGCCTCTTCTATTCAAACCAAGCAAGATGAACTGCTGCAGGAGGAAGTAATTCAGGATCCAGAACCAGAAAATGACAATGAACATAAGCCAGAGCTTACCCAGGCACAGAGTAACGGGCTTAGGAAGGAAGAATGCGACTCAGTGGAGCTGGACTACACAGCAGACTCTGAAACGACTGAGTGCAGCATCACGCTTGCGCTAGCTGACCATGGAGAGTTTCCTGAGAGGTTGTCAAATGTGACCAATGCAGCTGTGACCGTTTACATGACCCATTCACTACATGACACTGAATTAGACAACTCCATGGGACAAATTAAATCCATCCCAATGCCTAGAAGCAGTTTGAGCTCCCCCAGTCTCCCTATGGTCAAAACTGAGCCTGAGCTTCTAGAATGTGCATCCTCACAAGAACAAATGGGCGAGAATGATCTATTTGAGTGTGGAGATTTGACGAGTGATGCTGCCCAAAATGACAGGGTCGACGAGACCATGCCAGCTAACGCGAGTATGCCTGGCTTGGTACACTACATTAATGCAGATGGTCTCAGCACTTTTGTAGACTCGTTTCCATTCGAGTGTCACCCCGAGCTGGTCCAAGATATCAGGAGACCAAGTGTTGCTGGGAACAGACAGGACGAGAGTCACAGTTGCATTGTATGCGGAAAGACCTTCAGCAGGATTGGGAATCTGCGTATCCACCAGCGCTGTCACACGGGAGAGAAGCCTTACTGCTGCCTGCACTGTGGTCGTCGCTTCAGTCACGCCGGTAACCTGCAGAAACACAAGAGAGTCCACACTGGTGAAAGGCCCTATGGCTGTCAACAATGTGGCAAGAAGTTCAGTCAGTCCAGTCACCTCAAGAAACACCAAAGAATCCATATCGTCAGGCGCTGTTAGTGTTACGGGAAGAAAGTCTCTTGATTCTTTGAATAAAAGGGCCATTTTGTTGATTTTTAACCTGAATACTGCTCCTCTGTTGTGAGGAGGACATGTGATAAGTAAACATAAAACGTACCGGTGTGTTCTGTCTCGAGACCTCGGCCGCATCGCCTCCCTGAGAAACTCCACCGGATGAGGTCACCTGCTGGAGAGCAGACCTCTAATGAACTGCAGAGGCCATTTCCTCAACCATTTTCAAGTGCAGTTGACCCAACTCAAGCAAAGTTTAAGAAATAGTTGAGGAAATAGCATCTCCATTTCACTAGAGGTCTGCTCTCTGCCGAGTGACCTCATCAGGTGGAGTTTCTCAGGGGGCCGACGCGGCCGAGGTCCCGAGACACAGAAAACTTTGGTAAGTTTCATGTTTACTTATCACATGTCCTCCTCACAACAGAACAATAGGATTCAGGTTAAAATTCTTTGAAATGCCCCTTTAACCATTGAGTTATTTTATTTATTGAGCAATGTCCAATTGTTTTATTATGAGCGATGGTGTTTCTATTTTTTTTTTTTTTTTTACTCCAAAGCACCTCTCTACTACTTTGTTTTGACAGTTTATCACTACTATAGAATTTTTGATCTCATGATCTCCTGTTGTGATTGGCCAAGTCTCAGTCAGATGTGATGGCAGTCTACTGGGACTCATTTCACGTTCTGCCCCCTTGGCGTGTTCTATATTCTGTTTATCTCCGGCTCTTTAATATCTGTTGACTCCTGTAGATATGTTACTATGTAAATAGGAATCCTGTATTCAAACTCGTGTTTCTATCCTTTTTATCTTTTTATTTTATTGTTATTTTATGATTTTTCTTCTTCTTTTATGATCTTGCCGTGTAGTGCCGTTGACAATAACATGATTATTATCCCCTCAGTGATAATAAAGTTCTCTGATCTTAAGGGCGCCATTAGTAAGATTTTCTATCTCTGTTCAGTCTACACGGTCCATATCCCAAACGTGCGAAAGTCTTACTAATATTTGGCACCTTTCATTTTTGGTAGCAATGTAGGGTGGTATTTTAGGTCCTGGGACCAGGATTTGGCTCCAGACCTATTCCCAGTATCAGTTTCAATAACTTTTGTGGTTGAAAAAAGTATTTTTATTTGAGTACCATGATATGGAATCATTGTACTGAAATTGCCCTAGATAATTTTTTATTTTACATTGTAGTGGGGGCAATTTTCCACCAGAGGGTAGCCTCTCCGCTGCTGAATAAATGTAGGGGAGGCACTGTCATGGTGTTGAATGTGAAATTGTATGCATGGCCTCACAATTGGCATTTCATTCAGTGCAGTCAGTCATGATACATGGAGTACATGAAATGTATGCATCAAGTGCTGTTTGTTGCTTAATATTCAGCTGCAGCACCTGGTCTACAACTGGAGATAACTCATCAGATTATCTAAATGTGATGTGATGCAATGAAATGTGAAGCATTATGTTTTTGACATATTCAATGATATTTCCAGGTGAGTTCATTAACAATTCATGATGTACCCTTCAATAATTACCTGGAAGTAATGGTTGGTGGTATACATCTTCAGAGGTGCAGTAAACCTATCTTCTGTTTTTGATTATTCCGTTTTGTTTAACTGGTAGTGCGTGATCTCCGGTGCTGCAACCAAATATTGAGACTCCACTTTCACACATTTGAAAGTTGCAAATGTGGCAACCCCTTGAAAGGAAAATTAGAGCAATCAATGCCTTGGGCTAACATTTCCATTGTGTGTTATAACTATTTGAATAAAGAGTAAAATCCTAGTTTTGCCTTTGTAGTTGTCATATTTGCGTGTGTGTGTGCGAGTGAGTGTGTGTGTGAGAGAGAGAGCGCGCAGTGGAGTAAAATGTAGAATGCGTCAAAGTGGTCACTGTGGTGACTACATTGAGATTATGGGACCTTTATTATGAAAATCAATTTGCCATGATTCAGACCACCAGGAAGTAGTTTTGATTCTGCATCCGGGGGTTACACTGAGTGTTTGTAGCAAAAATCTAGCTACCTGCCGTAGGAATTCAAAAATTTATTTATACAGTTTCTAAAGTTTAATTTGATTGTCATTCATTTTAAGTATATGCTCGGCGTCACGTTACACCAGTCTCTTAGTGGATTTGTTTTTGTCACTAATGTTTAGAGCGGGAGCAACTGGTAGTTAGGTACGGACTTCGCTAAGTTAGCTAGTTAACGCTAGCTAGTATTAGCTATCCACGTTACACCAGACACTACCAGCTACTGCTGGAAACCACCCCAGGTCACAGTAGCTAGCTTGCCACCCACTTAACCCTGGGAAGTGGGCAAGCATTTGAAGAATTTAACATTTGAAAGACACATCGAGGAAAAAACAACCACGGCAAGGTAACTGTTCATTTTCAGTTGTTGCAATAACGTCAACGTTACAGCCAGTTAAACAAAAAGTGTCATGTCACGCTAATACAGGTGTAACGCTGACTGAAATTAACTGGAAAGGTACTCGACAGCACCCAGGGCGATGCTCTGACGACAAGGGTGGCGTTACATGGTCTGGATTGGAACTGATAACACTATCGTGACGCGAAGCTGTAACTGGAATGTAAACTTTTGCCCAAACATTGCACGAGTTCAGCAAGTCGGTCTCCTACTCACTAACGTTAGAGAATCTGCAGGATGTTCATTTGTACAAAATTGGTCTTTGCTTTCTGGTTTCTATGTTTGAGAGCGAGTAGGTCTTGTAAATACTGATTTGGGTGCCCCAGGCCATAAATAATATGTGCATCTCTGTTCTCAATGTGGTGTTGTGTTTAAACTACCCAGCAATCAAACTAGTGAAAAACATTAACTTATCAGCTCTAGTAATGCCCGCTCCTTAGGTTTAGAACATTTATTTTGGGGGAGGGCGGCTAACACCTGAAAAGTCAAAATAAAGTATGATGTATCTTTAGTATTGAATACATCAAGTGTTACAAGAGAAAAACGGGATCCCTGGAGCACTGTTTGAAACTAGAAATTATCTGTTTGGCTGTGGTGCATCTACCCTCCCACCACCTTTACCATACAACCAAAGAAGCATCTTCTAAGCACAATGTTGGTTTAGTTGATTTCAATGGGTGATTTTCTGGATTTGGGTTGAGATTATAAACAACATTCAAGCATTTAACTAGTTATTGTAGAGGTCATTTTTTCTTCTCAAAACTACCCGGTGCAGCTTTAAGCAAGCCTAAATAACTCTATAAACTATAAGAAGCTGTCACTCTATAACTGTAAGTTTTTGGACATTTCAGGATGTCGAAACTTGAGCGTCTGAATGCCCGAGTGGCCAAGCTGCTGTCTGTAGCTGTGCATGAGGTTCTGGAGGTGGTGAAGGAGACGGTGTCGGAGTACCAGGAGAAAACCGCTAGGACTCAGAGAGAGAACGAGAGCCTGAAGAGGAGACTGCAGGAACTCCAGGACAAGATGAGGAGAGAGAGCACATGTGGGTGTAAGTAGCGTTTCTGTGTCTTAATATAATGTAAAGACTAATAACGACATTCTTTCAAGGCATTTTCCAGTGCACAGGGTCTGATGTAACGAGGGTTGCACCGATGCCACGCTAAAAGCCACTTCACACCGGTGTGCTTGTGAAAATGCGGTGCAGGTGCAGGCTATGCTGCCCTACAAAGGCTAACTGCCGTAACTACAATTTTGGTCAAAAGAGGGAAAACAGGGTGTAAAAATAGCAGTAACTACAAAATCCAACCAAATCCCAAAGCAAACCACAATAAGTGTAGTTACGGCATTCTGCCTTGGTTTCCTGGAGCTTTGGGATTGTACCAGGCCAAGGCAAACCGCAGTAAGTGTATTTGCAGTCGCAGTAGTAGTAATAATAGTTTGGTTATCCCAACTAGCTAGCTAGCTTGCGAGACAGAACTAGTCGGCACATCAGAGTTCTGTTAGTGGCGCCCTGGCAGCTGACCAAAACAGATTTCTCTCTCTCTCTCTACCTCTACCTCTCTCTCTCTCTATCTCTCTACCTCTACCTCTGGCTGACTCATCCTTCCTTACTATGTTACAGGTCCTTGCACCTCCCATGAATAAATATGTTTATATTTGAAAGGTTTGCTTACTGGGAGCAGATAGTACAACCATAACCAGATGTGAAATCATAGGCCTATTTAATCATCTTACATGGCACCCTATGTAGCCAAGTCATCATTTATATAAATTAAACTTGATATAGCTATACAACAAGTATTACAACAATTTATAAATTGGCTAGATTTAATTTATATATTGATTGTTATTATAACAAGAACAGATTAGATTATAGTCTATGAGAGTATATGGGTAGTTCTTTTTATAAGAGGGCCGAAGTGTGACATTAGGGCCACATTTTTGATGTGATTTAAAACTGATACAATTATGTTTATTAGGTAGTTCAGAGTGTCTAATTTCAGGAATAAGAGTTATTTTATGCAAATTTCAACTCCATGGTGCTCAAATGCATGGCCGGATTAACCATATGGCCAACTAGGCAAGTTTTTATTTGTCTTTTTTTTTGTCTTTTTCCTTCCTTCCTTCCTTCCTTCCTTTTAATAATTTAAGCAATGTAATTGCAACAATACAGTACATACGTCTGGGACAACGGTGACCAAAAAAATCACTCGTGTTAACTTCTTGTCCCACAATGTGTCTTAGTGACTGCCCGTAGTGCCTGCGTTGTGTCTGTGCTGCATTTACCCTGTTTGGTCTGTGCAAGCAAGGGCACCCAAGTAAACCGCCCTCCCCCCACCTGGTGCCCTGGTCATGCCACTCTTGTGTGGCACAATCGTTGCAGTATGAAAAAAAAAAGAAAGGCACTTGATAATAATACAGCCGTGCTCAAATGGGATGTTTTTTCCATCATATACACCATCCAAATTTACACTTGAAATGGCCAGTGAATTAATTTGTTATGTGATACTTTGGCCTGTTTGACCTACAAGATTGAACATATAATATATCATTTTGCAATCATAGCACTATTCAACATGTCTAAGCATAAGAGAGAGTAGGTGAAACCATTTTTCATGTTGTGGATATTTCATTTCATTCAAACAGCTCATCACAAAACATTTTGAAATTGCAAGTTCTACGGTATAACATACGGGGGCATATGCTTCGCTTTGTGTACTATATCCTACGTTTTTGCTGTTTACCAGGCAAACAAGCCGTATGAATGAATTATTCATGTGATCACAGAGAAAAATATAACATAAGAAGTTTATGTTTTTGTGATAACTCAAAAATTTGTTGATCTATCTAATTCTCTCTGGCCCCCTAATTGATAGAACTACCCTTATACATCCTACTCACAAGTATCGCATTTTCAAACCTCCCTTCAGCTTGATTTCAACATGGTTCAAAATTAGCTTTGTGCTAATAAATTAGACAGAAAGAAATCTTATGTTATGCTTTAAAGCATAGTCTTAGGTCTTATTCTGGCAGTCTGTCCATTATTTGTGATGGTGTTTCTCCCCTTGTAAATGTTAATATTATTAAATATTTGGGTCTGTGGATAGATTCTGTCATTTAAACCTCATATTGACGATGTCATCAAGAAAATACAATTCAGACTTGGTGTCCTCTATCGCTCTAAAAACTGTTTTACTTTTAATGTTGAGAAAAAACTGTTTTGGACTATGCTGATGTCGTCTAACAAAACACCACAAAAACACTTTTGCCCCTGAATGTGCTTTACAATAGGCTAGATAGAGTAGATTTGCTCTAGAGTCTAGGATGTCCATATCAAACTCACCACTGTGTTATGTTAGATGCACTCGACTGGCCTTCCCTTTATACTAGGAGACACTTTCATTGGCTTCAGTTCATCTTTAACTGTATTCACTTCAATTACCCATTATCTGAAGCAGCTGTTAACTGAAGCAGCTGTTATCTGAAGCATATCGATCAACATACACTCTTAGACATTCTGTTCATCTTTTCTTTTCTGTTCCAAAAGTTTCTTCAGAAATTGATAAAAGGGCATAATTTTTAGGGCTCCTTCTGATTGGAATAATTTACCAAATCATTTACGATCTTTAACCTCATTTGGTGTATTTAAAACTACTTTATTTCTATAATAAAAAAATAAAAAAATAACTCTCTCTCCAAATGCCAGTGGGATGACAGAACCTACCAGAGAATGTTCTGGTTATCAGTCCCCAAAATATTCTTGTTGTCAACCATACTACATTGTTAGCATTGTTCTCTCTCTCTCTCTCTCTCTCTCTCTCTCTCTCTCTCTATATATATATATATATATAATAAATTGTGATCCATTGTTTTGGTTTTTGATTAACAGCCATATATTAATTGTTTTTGTGTTGTTGTTGCTTTTTTTTGTCAGTTGTCTATGTGTTGTGTTTCATGTTGCAGGACCCCCTTGAAAATGAGATGCTACATCTCAAGGGGTTCCTGCCCATGTGACGAGCCTCTATTACTGGATATCATACGTTTATCTGGTCTCATACCTTGGTCACAGTGTACGATTTAGGACAGAGACATGTGACTGGATTGACTAGTTACAGTACATGATGCATTTATCTGGTCTCATACCTTGGTCAGTTCATGATTTAGAACATGAGACTGGATTGACTAGTTACAGTATGTCATGGGTTCATCTGGTCTCATACCTTGGGTCAGTCCATGATTTAGGACAAAGACATGAGACTGGATTATTGGTGCACTAAAGCCTTTGACCAGGGCCATGGTGTCACTCCACCCTACACCCTGGAGATAGGAATGCCGCCAAGAGCAATTGGGCAAAAATGAATGGGATCTAATACATTTTTCACCATTACAGAGATATCGAGTATCTTTCGATGTGTCAAAAATGCTAAAATTCAAGATGCTTTGCTTTGATTTCTCACGTTACACATGGTTCATGGTATTGAATGTTAGTATTGGGGACATAAACCCCCTATACCGATATGCTATTACCAGGAATCAGTGCATCCCTAGATGGAAGCCCTTGTGCTGTGATCGAGCTGCTCGTTTACAGCTCTTTCTCTTTGGTTTCCATTTCGCAGCCTCTACACCTACAACCTGCCCCATCCCGGAAGAAGACGCAGACACCGAGAGCCAACAGCAAGAGCAGGATCTGAGTCTCAGTCTGAAGCAAGACTTTGAAACCTGTCTGACGGAACACAAACCAGTAAGCGACCTCGACCTCGGCTATGAACTCATGCGGGAGTCCAAGGAGCTGGAGCGAGGCGGTGAGGTCGAGGCACAGGTCGAGTGCATCTTGTCGCAGGCATCGGTGGAACATTGCAAAGTGCAACCGGAGGAGGCAACGCAGATTACCGAGGAGGCAATGACTGTCCATACTTCACACTGTGTGAAGAGGGACGCGCACGCGGACACGCCCGACAACGCAAGTACTTCTCACCCCAACGCTCCACTCGGATTGAGCCTGGCTGTCATCAAAACTGAACCAGAGCCAGCGGACTGCACTACATCAGGACCGGCAGGTATTCAAGAAGCTTATGATAACGGCTGTGTGGATTTAAGTTTTAACTCCTCTCGTCACGACCCCGCTGACGTTCAGAAGGCACAAGTTACTACTGGGCCCTACGGACTCTTTATTCACTCGCATCACAATGCTGTATCTAGGAGGTACGGATTAGCCAAAACCAACAGGACAGCGTTTGACAGCAGGAAGGCCAGGAGGGATCACTTCAGGAGGGACGACCCGCACGTCTGTTTTGTGTGTGGGAAGACGTTCAGCAGGGTGGGGAACCTGAGGATCCACCAGCGCTGTCACACCGGAGAGAAACCCTATGGCTGCCTGCAGTGCGGGAGGTGCTTCAGTCAGGCGGGCGACCTGAAGAAACACAAAAGGGTCCACACGGGAGAGAAACCCTACTACTGCAGCCAGTGTGGGAAGAGCTTTAGTCGCGGAGAGAACCTGAAGAGACACCAGAAGATCCACATAGGAGAGACGCTGCAGTTGCAGCAAGTGTGGAGGGAGCACCAATGAGCTAGGACGAGACTGGAAAGATCAGTTCTCTGCTGTGTCAGACCCGCTGCATGTTAGTGACATTAGCATACCAAAGTTGTGATGAAAATGTGACTGATTGTGTTGATCATGTTCTCTCAGATTAAGAATTTACTATGGGGTGTTTTGATTATGAGCCACTGGATTGATCAACAGTCTAGCCTCTCGTTACTGTGCATTTTCATAGGCAGCAACTCTTTACAGGCAGTTGCCGGAAGCTTGAGAGCTAGCAAACCAAAGTAGTATTGCTGTTTGATATGTCAGTCGTGCTAATGTTGCTAGCTTATATGTCACTCGAATTCTTTATCAGATAGCAACCATAACACGGATGCACCGATACTGGTACACTGGATGCCAGGGTAAAATAGAGTATGGGAATCTGAGGATTTACAGAACACAAAAAGACTGATGCCAAGAGCCATGTGTAACATGTTAGAAATCAAAGCATAGCGGCTTGATTTTCAGCATTTTTGGCACATAGAATCATGTTGGGTCTGTTAATAGGAAGAAAAATGGATAATCATTTTTGTTCAGTGACCCCAAACTAGTGGTCAAAGTCTATAATGTTGAGTAAAAGCAACGGATTGAATCGGTACTCTACATCGGCTAATGCTTAGTTATGAACTCTGAATCGGTGTCGGCAGTGAAAAGTGTTATCGGTGCATCCTTGCAACCCTTGACTGGTTGTGAAGTTAAAAGCACAGAGTTCATCTGTCAATTGTGTTCCACCGTGACCATGTTCCATGATAGAACATACCTGAAATCATCTAGACGGCTTCATCTTGACAACATCAACATTCTGGATGGACCCAGGTTTATCTCCTGTCGCAGAGTTTGCTAGTATCAATAGCTGACAGGAAATACACTTGACCCAAGCTGTTCCCTAGCACTGAAACTGTCTATACTTCTGGCTGTTCTATTTCACAACCCTGAGTCGACCTTTTAAAAAGAGGACGGTGCAAAGTTCTTCTTTGCCCGTGCACAGGTTCAGGGACTGATTATACTGTGCTGAGAGTCAATTCAATGTTGGCGCAAAGGATTAGTCAACATTGATTTCCAAGTGGTTAATTGTGTGACCTAGTATTAGGTTATACAGAATTCATGTGATGAAATGGTATTTCATGCAGGGGGAGGGGGTGGGGGGGTACAGAACTTGTCAACTCACAATGACATGTTAAAAGTGAATGACAGCGATTGATCATGTGATAAGAAATGAAGAAATTCTGACCTGAATGGCATGATACTTATTAAAGTTGTCTGATTTGCCACAGTGACTGAAACATGTGTGTCTTGATTTATTACATCTTTTGTCAACTTCACATCCTGAGTGTTTTTGGTGATTTGTTATTAATATTTAGGCATTACCACTGATGGACACTTAGCATTTTTGACAAACATAGGAGTTTACTCCAAAGGGCTATAATCAACAATATAACGATCATCACAGTGGATGCACTGTACATCTGGGTCAACCACATGACCCTGGGACATGGTCCCACTCACACGATTAACAGCGAAGGACGCCACATTGTCACGTCCACAACACTTATTAGTTGAACTAAGGGTTCAAGAAGACTGAGTTGAGGTCACAAAAGGGCATCAGTGCAGATGAGGAATCCTCTTCTATTTCTGGGTATTTACATGGTCACCCTAGCCTTACTGTTGAAATACATTGGAAGGTCATGGTGTATGGTCACAGTATACCTGATATTCTCAGTTACTCCTAACCTACACTGCTTGACTAAATCAATTTATACATTCAGATTTGGATAGCTTCTACAACACAAGCATTCCGGGCTGCCGGTCCATAGAAGAAATTAGTTCATCATCTAACAAAGGACTTTCTCCTGATGAACCTACATTTGAAAGTGCCATGCAGGTGGAGCTGTGCCCTGTAGTGCTACCCGGTGTTGGAGAAACTACTGTAAAACTAGTTTACCAAACTACTAGCTACTTCACAACGAAAAGTAGTTAAACTAAATCTTAATTACTCTCAAAAAAGTTTCGTTTGTCAAGCTAAAACTACTTTGAATAAGTAGTACGTAGTTACATGTAGCAACAACTGAACTGACACGGTGTGGGGACAGGAAGTCGTTGGAGGTGGAATCAGGAAATGCAAAACTTCTGGGGAAATATGTAGTTTGTGATTAACTAACTAAACTAGGCTGAATGACCCAAAGTAGTTAACTACTGAAAAAGCTACTGAGATATAAATGTAGTTAAAGCACCACCCAACTACTGCAAATTGTAGTAAAACTAGTAATTGCAATACATGTAGTTAACTACTCCCCAACACTGGTGGTACCTATGAGACGCTGACGTGGAGCAGTGCTCACCTAGATACCAGGAAGTGTTTTACACAGCACCCGGTGGAGAATTAACACAGACATTATTACACTCAGGGGTGAGTAAACAATTACATTACTAGGGCCCTTAAATCGTCCCATCCCAGTTTGTTAGGCGAGGGAATAGACTAGGAATACTAACAAAATGGTATTTACAAAATGCCTGACATTTTGTTTATTATAGGCTGAATGCGAAAGAGAAGGCAGGAAGACAACACCTCTTCAGTCTCTAGAGTACGTTTCAGTTTATTTACCAAGTGGACGTTTGGCGTCTTTTGTTTAAAATACAAAATTGAATGAAGACAAAGCGCATGCGGTGAACAATTTATAAAAGGGAATACAGCAAGTGTCCACCAGTGTAATGCTGCATTGTGACTGCCTCCTACTCAAGGAGTTGTGTATAAAGGCTCCTACCACGCAAAATGCACATCAGATATTGCTTCATGCGGCAGTGAGTTCGTCATGAATAGACCTATAGTTTGAAAGCCACTAGTCTTGCGCCTCTTGCAATTTGTATTATCTTGTGTGTTCCCTCAACAGCTTCGGGGTAGCCAGTCATGGCAGGTCTGTGATGTTGACATGAAGATTCATGGAAAGATCCTCACGCATTTTCAGGCTTGCGACTCCCCTGTCGACAAAGAAGGGTACCTCTACAAGAAGGTAATTATCTTGTCCCAATGTAGCCTACCTCTGATTGCCTCTCCTTCCTAGCCTATAGAGACAAAGTTTAATGTTTGTTTTCCACTGTTTCATGAGCCATATTACAATCCAAACACGCACTCGTTGATTTAGCCATGCTAACAGTACTTAGCAGTTCATCTTTAAGTTTCATCCATATTATATTTAAACCCAGGAGTACAATGTTACATGAGAGATTAGAATTTTGAGAACTGAACATTCTAATGATGATGTCACAATGGCTACTGACCACTGAAAACTAAAGACTGGTAGAATTCTGAGATGAAGTTCTGAGGGGGAAAAAAACAAACAAACTAAAATGTATGCCTGAAACTGTACAGTACAGACACAGTATCCTGTAATAAGTACATATAGAAGTTAGGGGGGGGCAAACATCAATAAAAATATCTAATAAGCACATCAACAAATTCATGAGATGTGCTGGATAATTTACCCTGCAATCTGCTCAGACCAGTTGAATAGGAAATGAGCCATTTGTTTTTGAAATGGTGCACCTCAAATCACATGACAACATATCACACTATCATGCAGGGTGAGAGAAACACTTCCTATCAGAAGCGCTGGTTCGTCTTGAAGGGGAACCTCCTCTTCTACAAGGACCGGCCGGCTGACCAAGATCTGGTTGGAGTTATTGTTGTGGAGGGCTGCTCTGTGCAGCTGTGTGAGTCGGACGAGGAGTTTGCCTTCTCTCTGGTGTGGAGTGGGCCGGGCCTGCGCACCTACAAACTTGCTGCTGAGGACCAGGACAGCCAAGAGAGCTGGATCAAAGCCTTGCATTCAGCCAACCACGGCTACCTGGCCCTGCTTGTCATGGATCTGGAGAACCAATATAGAGGTGTGTGAGAGAGAGAGAGAGAGAGAGAGAGAGACAGAAAGGATGGATGGATGGAGATTGCAGTCTTTGTCCATGGGAGAATAAGAATGGCCTTTGTTCTAGAGAGCAGCTGTAAGAGGCATTGCATCACTGTGTATGGGTTCACAACAGCCTACTCACATTAGCTATGAGGCATAGCATCACTGTGTATGGGTTCACAACAGCCTACTCACATTAGCTATGAGGCATAGCATCACTGTATGGGTTTACAACAGCCTACTCACATTAGCTGTAAGAGGCATAGCATCACTATGTATGGGTTCACAACAGCCTACTCACATTAGCTGTAAGAGGCATTGCATCACTGTGTATGGGTTCACAACAGCCTACTCACATTGTGTTATGTTTATCTTTGATTTCCTAATAGTGTTTTTTGCCATTAGAACCAAATGTAGTAGACTTAGTAACTGTCTTCGGTGTTGTGT
>OMKL01096050.1:0-16512 GCA_900302295.1 Parasudis fraserbrunneri | reverse complement strand
CCCGAGCTCTCTCTCTCCCCTCACCCGCTCACTACGAAAGACTCTCCTTTATCGAGATACTGGGTTGAGAGGAACGATGGCTCAGGTGCAGAGGGGTGGTGGTGGTGTTTGTGTGTGAGTAGCAACAGGGGAACATGGGATTATTTTCAATAAATAATCTTGTGCTAATCGAAACAAAACTCCTCTCTCTCTATCTCTATCCCTGCCTCTGGTCCCGCCTCCTTTTTCCCCCCATCACACACTTCGGTTCGGCTTGTGGTTCGAGGCGAACAGTGCGTGCATCATACCTACATCGTGTATGCATATACAGTCCAGTGTATATACAGCCAAAAGCGTTCTCTTGGGTGCTGTGGTGCATGCTCAGATGGTTATTTGAAACAAGTAATCATTCTGACCCTGTCTGAGGTCTGTTGGTCTCAACTTGGACACAGAGTGTCTGACGGACTCGTCCCTGCTCTCGTACGGGGAGAAGGAGAACAAGTTAGGAGAGGGGGAGTACCGTACTACAATAGCTTGCCTACCCCTCTCTCTTAATTTCTCTCTCCCTTTCTCCTACTCAGGGATGAAAGGAAGGGTCGCAGTGGAAAGAGGAAAGCATGATTCTTTTTATTGTTATTATATTTAACATCAGATCTTGTGAACAGGGAAAGAGATGGCGAAAGACAGTGAGCAGGAGGGCAGGAGGAGACGAGACAAAAGGAAAAAGGTCTTTGTTTTGACTCCTTCTCTCCCTCCCTCTCACTGTTGTTTCTCTCCTGTCGCTGTGTCTATATCTCCATTTTGTCAGCACAAACCAATGTAACAAAGAAAGTACTAATAAAAGCCAATGTCTTTCGTACCACACTGTGTCTGTTGGTTTAAGTGGGGGACATGGGTGATGGCACCGGGTTTCTTTTTTCTTTCTCCTTCCTCTTCTTACCTGCACAGCTCTTGGCTAAAGCATGGACAGTAGATAGCACTAGATGAAAAACCAAACACGACTTAAGAGTCTAAAAGCCCCGGTAGCGACATTGCCATTGCTAGTGTGCGCCACCCTAATGTGTGGACCAAATGCGACCGACCGACATTGCCATCCTTAGAGCCCCTTGCGGCCTAGTGGGCCTAAAAAACACTGGCTGCACACTGACTGTACTATGCATATGATATAGATGGTGGTTACTTTCAAAATGTAATCCATTGCAAATGATTGAGTACTTACTCACAATGTAATGAGTCCTTTAATCCATTAGATTATTCCAACTGGGTAATCTGATTACATTTTTTATTACTTTGCCCCTCAGACAGTAATGGTTCCTTGTATGTAATCAGATTATTGTACTCCCATTACATTTGCTCTGTTTTTCCCACACCAAGTCTTTACTGCTGAGCACACTTGCTCTGTTTCACACTCACACAGCTCCACACATTTACACCTGTGAGCTGCCCAGTACAACCACAGTCTTCTACCGAGCAGCTACACTGGAGCCATTGGGGGAATTAAAGGGATAGTTCTGAATTTTGGAACCTTCGCCCTATTTCTTACTTACCAGTGATGATGTCCCGGGAGTCCCTTCTCAGCACAATCCATGCTGCTCCTCATACTAGCTCCGGCTAGTTAGCCACAAACCAATGCAAAGTTAATAGGGTTGAGTCCTTGTCTGTACAAGCTGACTGAGGCTCACTGAAATCTACATTCTGTCCACTGTGGAGTACATTTCAGTGAGCCTCAGTCACAGTCACTTTGTTTTTCTTATTTAGGATCCGGATGGCTCGTGGGTAGTGGCTTCTCTTGAGCCTCTCTGTGTTGGCCTTCAGTCTATGGTAGCGTTTGCCTGACCTCAGTTGAGAGAAGATTACTAGATTTTAGATGACTAGATATTCGATTATCCTTCCTCTGTATTCAAGAGCGTGACCATAGCTAGCGTGGCTTTTAAAAATAAAACAAATAAAACAATAAAATCTAAATTCACCACTACTGCAACGGAGGTCGAAAATAAAGGCATTTCCGCAGAGCTCAGACTGTGTAGGTCACAGACACCCAGTCCTTGCATTGTCAAAATGGAACAGTTTAGTCAACATTTTACTTTTAATCCAGCCTCTTGGATTAAATACAATGAAAGAGCTGTTTTGTATGGTAGGGTATAGCACTGAGCAAGAACGTCAGAGGTAGGAGTTATGATGCCATGCATGCATCATACAGTACCAAATTATATCAGGTCTCTCAGATTTGCAAAACCATGCAGACAGTGTTTTAAAGTGATGGATGATAATGACTCACGGTAGTTTGTTAAGATAGATTACACCTACATTATACTTAGCCTTCATACCACACCCACAATATTCAAATCAAGAGACATTGTTGAAGAGCAGCCATTTATATTCTCTGTCACAACTCCACTCAGAGAGAGTTATGCCTCACATAGGTTGTATGTTGTGAAATCTCTCCTCCTTGCTTTGCCTCTCCTCTATATCATCTTCCCCTCTCCTCTTGTCCTCTCTCCTGTCCTCTCCTCTTCTCTATATCTTCCTCCCCTCTCCTCTCCTCTCTCCTGCCCTCTCCTCTCCTCTATATCCTCCTCCTCTCTTCTGTCCTCTCTATGTCCTCCTCTCCTCTCCTCTCCTCTCCTCTCTTCTCCTCTCTTCTCCTCTCTCCCCCCCCCCCCCTGTCCTCTCCTCTCTCCTCTCCTACTGATTATGGTGACCCTTCCCTCTAGCTCCATCATCGGGCCAACCTTTCAATTTTCAAATGAGCACATCTCCTGATGCATTAGTTGTACAGTCACAAAATTAGCTGTGAACATTCATGACCCTTAGAGGAACAAACCTGTTGATACTGGTCACCCCATGACCTTTCCTTGTGTGCCGACATCACGCCAAACTGAGAACAATATATCTCAAAAAGTAATGGCCGGATTGCCATATAATTTGCTGTGCACATTCATGGCACCAAGAGGAAGAGATCTGGTGATCTTTTGGTCAGCCCATGCCCTTTCCGATAGCACCACCATCTGGCCAATCTTTCCATTTTCAAATGAGCATATATCCTGAGCTGTTAGTTGTACAGTCATATTCATGACCCAATAGAGGGAGAAACCTGTTAATTTTGGTGACCCCGCGACCTTTCCTCTAGTGCCACCATATGGATTTATAGCTTGGGTCTGTTGAGACTGACAATATCAGAAACTCTTGTTTCTGTCATCTACCCAATAAAATGTTGCATGAAAGTATTGGCAAAATGGAGAGATTGTTAGGCCTTGGCAGAGGTCTGCACTCGATTGTGTGCATTCTTCTAATTTATTAATTTGTTACTCAACTCAGTACAACTCACTTTACAACTCTATTGTTTGAATTAGAATATTAGAATAATCTGTATTTGTATTTATTTATTTATTTATTTAAATATGTTCTGGCTTTACAAAAGACACCTGAGGTTTCATGAGTAGACAGGTGATTGTCCATACTGGTATCCATCTCTCTCCTTTTTCCGATTTGCGATTTGCAAAACCATGTGGACGGCGTTTTAAATTGATGGTTGATAATGACTTAGTTTGATCAGATACACCCCCATTATGCTTACATGTCACACCCAGAATATTCAAATCAGGAGCCATTGTTTAAGAGCAGCAATTCATATTATCCATCATAACTCCACTCGCAGCGAGCGATAAGCTCATAGTGGATTGCTGGTGCTACGATGAAGAACATGGGTAACCATGGATGTGAGATCCTTTACATATACCAATAACTGAGTAGAGGGCAGTTTATAGTCTATTATTTTCCAAATGTCATTATTATACTTAAATACACAGCTGTAATGATTATGTGTTGGTGCATTAGCCATTCGAGCTCTGGAAAACAGACAATATGTCAAGTCAAAATGCCCCCGCTGCCCAACATCACGGGGCACTCTAATGGGGCAGTTGGTTACTTTCAAATGTGTGAGGACACTTGGGGGGGTGTTTCCATCTGTTTATGTATCTGTGTTGTCACCATCGTTTTTGGGTGTCCATCGTGCGTCGCAGTCTTCTGGGGAGTTGCTCCAGAGACACCGGAGAGGAACCCCCACCACGCCCAAGGATGTCTTCACGCTCAACCTCGCTGCGACCTGGATGCAATTTACTTGATTTTCATTCCACTTGAAATTTACATGAACTATTTGGGCATAACTTTGCGTTTGTGAGCTTTGTTTCCTTCCTGTTTTCTTTCATAATCTGTGGTAGACCTCTCTTCATGACCTGTATCTGTCTGGACTGCTACCTGGCTGTGGATCATCCGATTACTTACCAGACAAAGAAGAGTCTGACCCCCGGAGTTCTGATGGCTGTCAGTGTTAGGACTCTCACATTAGCCAAGGGGGGTTTATTCATCATGTCATCTATTCATACTTCCTCCAACATCTTTACAGTCTTACCTTTCACTGTCATGGTCACAGCTATTGGGTTGTGTGACTTCTTCATCCTCAGCACACTGAAGAGATCTGACCCCAGAGGAAGAGACCTCCACCCCAGAAGAAGAAAGCTATTCATCATCATTAACAACCTCGTTCATCACCTATGCTCCTCTGATACTGGTAAATTCCATAGGCAGCTTGGTGAGAATGAATGTCTAAGGACCCTTCCAGTAGTTTCCAGTGCCATAACAGGAATTGAAGTTATGCCCATCCTCTATTTGGAGAATCTGGGAAAACTAGACTGTCTCAAGTTCTGGAAGATAGAATGAATCGCACACCAACGCTGTTTCCTGAGTCATGATTCCCATTTATACAAATTTATAATATGTCCATTTTCATGTTTGATTATTTATTCACTACATCACTTACTGTACAGTGCTACACCCCATTTCACCCCATTAACTTTTTATTGCCTTACAGCCTGACCTTTCCCATTATTATTTACATACTGTGGGCCCACCCTACAATCTCTAAGTGAAAGAAAAATCTCAAAATGTCTGAAAGATTATGAAAAATGTAAAACTACAATAACTGGAATTGATAAGTATACACCCCACTTTTTAACTAGTTCTGAGATAACCAATCACCTTCCATATCAGACACCCAGCTACTTGGCCTCCAACTGTATTCAATAGTGATTCTGATTATTTCTGAATAAAATTAGCGGCTCCTAGAGGATTCCACAGCTGGGTAGTGCATTTCAGAGTAACAAATCAACTATGAGTAACAAGGAGCTCTTAAAAGAAATCTGAGATAAAGCTGTGGAAAGGCATATATATCAGCACATTTCTTGGAGCACCGTGAAGACCATAATTAATACAATGGAAGGTGAATGGCACCACCAGGACATTGCCTCGATCAGGTCGTCCTTCCAAGCTGTATGACTGAGCAAGGAGGAGACTGATCAGAGAGGCCACTGGCAATTACAAAGGAGCTACAGGACATTATGGCAAAGACTGGTTGATATGCGCAAGTGTCAACAACACAGAAAGCTCCTCACAATTCTGGCCTGTATGGTAGGGTGCAAGATGGAAGCCACTACTCAAACAAGACTGAACATCTAAAAGCTCTGCTAACAGCCCCTAGAGGCCATGCTGCTCCTCACACGCAACCAGCAACTGAACCAAAGTAGTTGGACTGAGCGACTGACCGAGTGACCAACATTTCCATCTTTTGAGCTCCACATTTTCACGAGTGTTCCTGCATCTCTCTTATTACCCCCGGGGGTCAGTAGGTTTCTTCCTCTAGGGGTCATGAATGTTCTCAGCAAATTGTATGGCAATCTGGCCATACTTTCAGTTTGACCTGATGGTGGCGCTAGAGGAAAGGTCATGGGGTTGCCAAAATCAAGAGGTTTCTTTCTCTAGGGATCATGAGTGCTCTAAGCAAATTTTGTGACTGTCTGTCTAACAGGTCAGGAGATACACCACACTGCCATCTCTCGCTAGTGGGGCTAAAATGTCCACATTGAGTCCAGTTTGAGGTATGCAAAAACATGTTTTGAAGCCATGTGGTAAAAAATGTTGTGGTCAGATGAAACCAAGATAGAACTTGTTGGCCTAAAATGCTAAATGTTACATTTGGTGAAAACCCAATACAACACACCACCCAAAGAACACTATCCCCACTATAAAGCATGGTGGTGGCAGCATCCTGTTATGGTGGTGTTGTTCATCAGCATAGAGATAGGAGGATAGGAGGTCAAATGGATGGTGTAAAATATAGAAACATTCTTGAGGAAAACCTGCTGCCCTCTACAAGACAGTTGAAAATGGGAATGAAGTTCACCTTTCAACATGACAATGAAGCAAAGCACACAACTACAGCAACAGTGGAGGGGCTAAACAAAACAAAAAGGTGAATGTCCCTGGCCTAGTCAGAGCCCTGACCTAAATCCCATTGAAAATGAGTGGACGGATTTGAAGAGGGCAGTCCATCAACGGTCCCCATGCAATCTGACTGAGCTAGAACAGTTCTTTCAGGGAGAATGGGCAAATGTTGCCCCATTTAGGTGCGCAAAGCTGGTAGAAACATAACCTAATAGACTCATGGACCTAATTCAAGCAATGGTACACACTCAGCAGGGTACACACTTATCAATCCCACTGATACTAGTTTTTTTTTTGTTTTTAATACATTTTCAGAAATGTTTTTTTTATTTTTTATTTTTTATTTTTTTACTTGGAAGTTGTAGGGTACAATTTGTAAATAAAGGTGGGAAAGTTTGATTCAACATGTTTTCATTTCAGGCTTCAAGCCAACAAAATGTTAAATGAAATGAAATGAAACAGCATTGCACTTATCTGTCATTATATTTTTTCCTTTCTGCCTTCCTGTCTTTTTCTGTTCATTCGTTTGTGACTCAACTCAATGTTTTACTACAATCTCTGTTGTTTGAATTAGAATTATGCCTGTTAAGTGTTTTTTTTTATTTTTTTTACAAAAGACACATGAGGTTTTATGAGTAGACTAGTACAGTACTCTCTCCTGGGTGCCTATCCATACTGGTATTATACAGCACTCTCTTATACATTTTTGTTATCTTAAAAAACATCAGTGATGATAAGTAGTAGTTAGTGGTATTGCTTTGGTGTTAAAATGCACGTATGTTTGCAGTTTCCAGCCCTGTGGCAGTGTGGGTAATCTATGGTGGAAATTTAATCTAACAAATCCCACATGTAAAAATAGAGAAAAAACAGCACCTTGCAGTTTGTATGGTGGACCTTAGATGCAACTTTTGAGGGGTCTCACAATTTTATAAATAAGGATTCTGAACTTCTGAAAGGTGTTTCAAAGCATTCAGTTAACATGTTGCCACATCACCCCCTGGTTTGAAATATTTACACTGAGTGACTTGATGATGCACAATGGGTTCAATAGTGGAAACCATCAATTTGGTTAGTATGTTCCATTTGCAAAACCATGTTGACAGGCTTTGGAACATGACAGGTGATGGCTGAGTGTGTCAAGTTACACCAGAAACACCTGCACAATCAAAGTCAGTGATATCATTCAAAACTGACATGAAAATAATATTGTCCACCATCACTAACCCTACCCACAGAGACAGAAGGCAATCTATCAGAGACCAGTGATGAATCATAAAAAAAATACAAAAGAATACATCCGATCACCTACTCTTTGTGGAAGAGCCTGATTCCCGGGGTCCTGAGGACTGTTGGACTTTGGGTCGTCACACTGGCCATTGGAGGCTTGTTAGTTGATACCATAATTTAAAGGTCCCATATTTTGAAAAACTCACTTTCTCAGAGCTTGTACACAAACATTTGGGTCTCTGATGGGCCAACTAACACACAAACTGTGAAATAAGACAACCCAGTCAGATTTTTCTGGGCTGCCTATACGTAGGTCAGAAAACATATGATTCAACAAGCCATTCAGATTTGCCCCCCCCCCCCCCCCTCCTAAGTGGGGACTCCTCGTCCTTGACTTGTGTGCGCGTATGAAAAACGTGTGTGTACAAAATGGCGGCTTGTTAATAAACTTTATTGTTTTCCACCAAACGGTTCACTAAAATATGTTTTTGACAACATTCTATGCGGGGGAAAGGACACGCAATTGCTGGATCTTAATTCATATTTGATCTGCAACGCCTAGTTTGACAGTTTGATCTGAATTTCATGAGCTAGGCGGTGCGTGTCGCAGTTCCTGAGTTGTGTGCAGTCATGTGTGTATCATGTACACAGAAACAGCCCATCAAGGACAGGACTGAAACAGAGGTATAGAGGCATGCTAGAATACATAATCTGACTGGTATTTTCAGCAAAAAGGACCTCAGAGACCTATATTAACTTGTTGAAAAGGAGTATAATATTGGACCTTTAATATTGCACCACGTCCTCACAACCTTGCCATTCATTTTGTCCGTCCTCACCATTCTACTCTGGGACATCGTCATCTTCTGAACTCCAAAGACATCTGACCCCGGAGGAAAAGATCTCCACCCCCAGGTGAGGAGTGCGTCAGGTCATCATTAACAGTCTGGTCGTGACGGTCACCTATCCTTCTGGCGTGGTTGTCTCTTTAAGTAGTTTATGTGCAGTCTATTGGTATCCATTGATATACTGGTGCACTGCGGCCATTCCAGCCGTGATCACCTGAAGTTGAAATAAGAGACCGAGTTCTGGGATCTGCCTGAGTGGAGTTTGTAGCATCATCACCTCCCTCTGCTGTTTCTACATTGTCTATCTGTTTGACTTGTATTTTCTTGTTTCGCTTATTAATCTCTTTTGGTCTGATTATCTATTTCTATACTTTTGATTTGCTGATTTCTCAGATCTATTGATTTGTGAATATTGTGGTAGGAATGGAGTTTTGGAGAGAGCCTTTGGAAGACCAGTTCAGAAACATGAATTTATAAGGGGGGATAATTCAAAGGCCTATGGACAAATTAAAGCCCCATCATTTGCCTTGAAGGCAGAGTGTGCTTCCTTCTCACCTATTCAGCTGGACTTAGCAGGCAGACAGAAACCATTAATGTAGGGTTAGACGTTCTGTAGTGGCATTGCCTTATTTTGCATATTCAAACTGAGCACCTTACATCTACAGAGGCAAGAGGTCACAGCAGCACATTATCTCATTTAGAGGTACGTTTGATTTTGCCCATGCTGCTACTTTGGCATTACAACTGTAGATTCATCAAGGCAAATTCATTCATTTTTCGTTCAAGGACACATTGTGGGCAAGTTTACAAGGACAGCGTTTTGTTGCAGTTCATATAATTGACAGAATTTCAAGATAATGCAGGATTGGAGGGAAAATTCATCAGCCAATTCCACTGAACAGTGTGAGGGGATCAAGCTCTGGATTTCTCTCAATGCAGTTCCTGTCCTGCTTGGGTTACCTGCATGTTTGGCTGTCCTTTGGGAGCTATTTCAGAAACACAGGAAAGGATTCCCCACCACCCCCAATGATGTCTTCATGATAAACCTCACAGCCATGGACATGTTCTTCTTGTTTTCCATACCTGTCGAAATCTTCGCAAGCTACTTCTCCATGATCACTCCTATTAAAATATATATAGATGTTTTGTATGGTTTGAATCTTTGTGGACGACCTCTTTTTACAACCTGTATCTGTCTGGACTGCTACCTGGCTGTGGTTCATCCAATCACCTATCGGAAAAGAAGGAGTCTGTCCTCCAGAGTTCTGATATCTGTAGGTGTTTGGTTCATCACAGCGATGTATGATATCGAACTCATCATCTTCGGCAGAACCGTGATTGATCAGATTTATTTATTTTATTTCATCATAACCTTTCCCATCATTGGATTCTGTGACTTCTCCATCCTCTGGACCCTGAAGAGATCTGACCCAGGAGGAAGAGACCTCCACCCCCAGAAGAAGAAGGCCTATCAGATCATCATCAACAGCCTGGTCATGACTGTCATCTCCTACCTTCCTGCTTTCTTTGTGGGTACTTTTGGTATGTTGCTGCCAAATGATAACAGTGCCTTCTCGTGTTTTCTTCAACACATAGCAATGATCACCACCACAGCGGGAAGTGCAATGATGCCTATTCTTTACCTGGACAATATGGGAAAATTTGACTGGTGCAAACAGTGTGCTGCAGTTAAACATTTTGGTCAATGAAGACGGAATAGCACTGAATTTCAAAAGTTCCTGCTTGGAAACCTCAAGGTTGGCATGAATAACTTGATTATTTGTTCTTACTCATTTCCCTAATAAGATCCATGAGGAAATAAACAGAGAAACAACTGCTAAAGTCATCCAGTCCTATCATTCAAAGCTGGTTTAAATACTCAGACCCTTATTTACTTGTAGTCATGTAGCCAACAATACAGTCTCAGAGTAAGTTGCAGCCAGTCCACAGCTGAGTGCTCATTGAAATGCAAAAAAAAAAAAGAAAGAAAAAGGGAAAGCACATGAAAATAAGATATCAAGAATGAGGAGATATTTATACTTTACATTATCTATTAAAATGTTTGGCCGGGCAACTTTCTGATAATGACTGATATTATACTGATCTTAATCTGTCCAGGTGCTTTTGGCACCTTGAAATGAAGGACAATGTATAAAAAAGGTATGGTACTGTAAATGTTCAGCCAATATAGGTGAAAATACCTAAGTGCTATCTACTTTAAAATACTTTAGAAAGTTGAATTTTGAGTAATGGGAATGCTCTTGCTGAAGTGAAGTTTAACCTTTAGCCTAAACATACTACTTGTCTCAGTTTTAGAATGCTAGTGGTAGAATAGCCTACCTACCATGTGTTTTGATTGATGTGGATTGTGTGATTGTGATGACGAGATAACAAGAAAAACTCACCCAATACTGTCTGTGAAATGTAAAATCCGAAAGGGTTAACTCTGTGGAGCGGTGATGTCCGCTTAGTTCAGATGCTAATATTAGTTTTAACCCATTCACATAGATATCAATTGCTACAATAAATTCCATAAAATGGACTCTGACGTCTCCCGTGCTCATTATGACTGACAGTGGAAAATTGGTTTTAGCCTCGACTTTGTATGGATTTGGCAGTCTGAAATGTTATTTTGGCGTTGGGGGGGAAATAACATGTGTACTCCTTGCCATTTGGCTGGCCAGGGTTTGAAGTCTTCAGATTAACAAGCCTAAACTACTGCTGTGGTAACACTTTATACTTCATTAGTAAGTCATTTATAAGACATTAGTTAATGATGAACAAAACATTAATATACCTTTGTAAATGATTAGTTAATACTATGTTAACATCACAAATATGTTGTAAGTCATTTATAAATGATTAGTTAACTATGAAATATTCATGAACAAAACATTAGTAAATGTTTACCTAATGATTTGTTGATACATTATGCATGAGGCCTGTTCATCTGTTATAAATTATGTGTAAATGTATTAATTTAGTAATTAGTAAAGTAATTTACAAGTGCTTTTGCATCCCCCCCTTATCTAAAGTGTAAACAATTCATCATACATAAATGTCTAACCTATCACTTTCAGATTACTTTTACCTGTTACCAAGGGTCTATGCATGTACTCAAAGCTTTTACAAAACCTTTTTGCATCCCCCTAATCTAAAGTGTAAACAATTCATCACCAGATAATGTGCTATATCATTTGTAGTTCATCCTTACCTGTTACAAACGATCTATATATGTAGCCTAAGTAAGTTACTTACAAACGTTTAGGCAGCCCTCTTATCGTAAGTTTCAACTTTTCATGTACCAAGGAGTAGCATAGTATTCTATCTGTAAATTTATAAATTACTATTCATGGCCAAAGCTTGTTATTGACTATTACATTGGAAAACAATCTACAGTCAAAGGATGCTTAAAAGTGACAAAAGATGTATTGCAACAATGGAGTAACAAAAACATTCGCATTTTGCAAAATTAAACAATTAAAAATAATTTGCAACCTGATATACCCAGACATGAAATTCCCCCTTTTGAGCAGCATCGGTATTCTTATAAACAAAAGAAAAACGGACCTGATATCACAATAAAAATTGGAACACAGCAGCATTGAGTGAACATATAATATAACATATAATCCCGTCCCATATAATACAAAACAATAAATAAATTAAATTAAATATCTGAAGTAGGCCACTGTAGTTGCCTGGAGCTATGTAAGCAGACATGCGCAGTTTGCCATAGCATCACACTTCCTGATCCCGAATTTGGAGAACTGCCTGGCAGGGGCAGAGAGTATAGCCTCTCAGTACACTGTGGGCACAGTTGAGCGAGGAAATCAGAAAGCATCTTCAGGCGCTGCCAGCTATCACAGGAGGAATGGTTCTGTGGTAATGTGGGCCGTCCGGCCTGGATGTCATCAATGCCGCTGTCGTCCCGCTGTGCCTTCTGAATTCTGACGGGCCGACAGCTACCATGGCCTCGCCGTTGCCCCAATGCACAGCTGTCAGATTTTCCGCCTTGGCAAGCGTCGCTCTTCTCCTGCTGTCGGCGACTACTGTGGACTCTTCTCAAGGCGACAAAGAGCCCGTCTACCGGGACTGTGTGAAGCAATGTGTGAGGACCAACTGCACCGGAGCTCGGCTACGAGGCTTTCAGTCCACTCAGCCGCCGTACATGGCGCTGACAGGTGACTTTTACCGCCACATTCTTTGATGTGTTGTTGCTTTTGTTGTTTTGACAGCGAGAGTTAGCTAGCCACTGTAACGCTAGCTTGCTTGCTAGCAGTAGTGGGTACCTTCTCCACTGCAGTTATGCACTAGCTAGCTAATGTTAATACAGGGATGCTAGCAGTGGAAGCACATATGCCTTTAATGTGACGTTAACGTTAGCTACATAGTAAAGTCGTGCATCATTGACTGTATTGCTGCTTTGGTTATATTGTCAGAGAGCAATGACGCTGTCCTGACTCAGGTCTGGTGGTCTTTGAAACTTGTGTGCTGCTGCTTTATATCAGGAAAGACCAACAGAGCCAGTTTTTCTGGCTGAACAAGGGCACAATATTGAATAGTCCTATTGTAATTTTACTGTGCCCATCACCATGCACCATTGTTAAGCAAGCCATTGTCAAGTGTGTGTGTGTGTGTGTGTGTCAGTGCTATGTACTTTTGACCCCTTAAATGCATTGTGGGTCTAAGCTGTTCTCTTTATCCTTCATATCCAGGGTGGACTTGTCGCGATGACTGTCGCTACCAGTGTATGTGGACCACTGTTGGCCTTTACCAGGCAGAGGGCTACCGGGTCCCTCAGTTCCATGGCAAGGTCTGTGGCTCGCACTCATAAAGTGGTCAGTCTTTCAGTGATTAGGCTGACCAGTCCAACTACCACACCCAGTTTCAGATATTTCAGATATTCATACTGAAATGTATCCATTTTGATAAAACATTCCATGATGTTTTCATCAGTATTGCAAGATAAAGTCGATTCCATCCTCAGAAACAATTCTGTTAAACAAATAATTGTAGTTGGTAACTTTAACAGTATTTTATAATGTCTGTCACATTCATGTTGCATTCTGGAACAAAACTCTAAAAATGCTGTAGCTGTTTTGAAAGTTTAACATTTAGCCTTAGACTGTGGCTTTACTTCAGCTAATATATATGGCTCTTATAATGTGTTCAGTGTTTCCCATACATAGATTTGTTTGTGGTGGCCCACCACAACATCAGACAGGCCCACCACAAACACATTTCTTAAGCTGACACAATAACATATTAACAGTGGTTTTTGTGTCTTTTCCACTGCTTGACTGTGTGTCTTGTCTGGTCCGGGTGGCCATTGTCAAGTGAAATTTGTTCCGGCTGCCAAATTGGTTCCTTTCGCATGCTAATGTCATATATTATTTAGCTGATATCTAATTTCAAAACAGTAACGTTAATTTATGGTGTCTAGATTACAAGTATCAAATGAAATAATTTCCCACTGTAATTGTTTCAGTTTCTCAGCTTGGTATGACACAAGTATTGTGCATAGCTAGGTTGGCCACGTTGGCTAATGTTAAGTAGCTTCACAATCAAGCTAATCCACTTCTGTTTCTGAACGTGGTGGAAAATTTATGTATGCACTGGTTCTAGATGATACAGTGACGGGATTAGTATTACCATTTTGAAATACAAACATCAGCTTGTTATAACGTCAGCGATAAAATGTTAGTATGCGGAACAATTTCGCGGTCGGAAACAAATATTGTGCAACAGTATTCTATCATTACATGTTGAGTGCTGTGTCTCTTTTCTGTCCTCCAGTGGCCGTTTGCACGCTTCCTGTGTTTCGAGGAGCCTGCATCTGCCCTGGCCTCTCTGCTCAACGGCCTGGCCTGCCTTCTGATGCTGCTGCGTTATCGCAGTGCCGTGCCACGCCAGAGCCCCATGTACCACACCATCACCGCCTTCTCTCTGGTGGGTAGCATCCTGTGTGTGTGTGTGTGTGTGTGTGACAGTGACAGTGAGTGACAGAGAGAAGGATATAAAGTATATAAAGCGTGTTCAAATGTATACTTACTTTTGAGACATTTTACACTTTTGTGGAACAGCTTTTCCATGTGCCAGTCAAATTCTTCAGGAATCTATATAAATAATGCAGTACCTGAACTTTATATGGCCAATTAAATTCTTTGGTTGGTGCTTTAACATAGGCTTTGTGTGTTTTCCACAGGTGTCTCTCAATGCCTGGTTCTGGTCCACAGTGTTTCACACTCGGGACACCTATCTCACTGAGGTAATGGTCCGATCCTGCGTTGCCGAGACGCAGCTCATCACAGCATGCTATAGACTGGCACAACATTGTTGACCCAGTGCAGAGCGTCTAATATGACTTGCCCACTGCCAAGCCACCCGCCATGTTAAGAGAAAGCCTTCTTGTCTGTTAGCCCAACGAGATTAGCCAATCAGTAACATTCTAATGCCATTACCGTCAAGCTTTCTATCAAGCTGTGCGATGTATTGTCTGTCAATTACAACAGGTAGATTCTGACAAGATTATGCTCTCCCAGTTCACCTTTTGCTGAAAGCCCTCCCCTCGGCCTTCATGAATCTACAGTTGTAATGCCAAAGTAGCAGCAAGGGCAAAATCAAACGTACCTCTAAATGAGATGGAGTCATATGATATAAGATGCTGTGACCTCTTGCTTCTGTAGATGTAAGGTGCTCGGTTTGAATATGCAAAATAAGGTAATGCCACTGCAGAACGTCTAACCCTACATTAATGGTTTCTGTCCGCCTGCTAAGTCCAGCTGAGTTGCAACAGTTGCCCTCTGACATTTTCAGATTTCTATTCCTTAGACTCGACGTGCACCATAGACGTGCAGTTGATTAAAACCTGAAGGATTTTCAGGCCGGTGTGGTGTTTTAATACAGATGTGAGTGGGCGAAACGGTGAAAACAATGTGCATTCCTTGCAATGCACAAACAATTCTGCTCCTGGATGTTCGTACCTGCGATCGTGATGACTGTCAGATTCATATGAGGCTCCCTCTTGCTTTGTGATTTACACTCTCGTTTCCAATTTCAGCTTTCAGTTATCTACCGTACCCTAACTGTACATGTTGCACAAAGCCCTCCATGGCTTATTGAAGGCCTTTTTGACAGGTCATTGATGATAAAGTCCGTCTCCAAATGTTGTCTAAAGCATCTTGGGTTATATATTTGACATTGCCATTGTTTCACTGCTATGAATTATGACCTGTTTGTATCCCTCAGGCTTTAGTTTTTTTTAAGGATAAGGCCAGTGTACTTTTTTTTTCTTACTGTCAACATAGCCTACGAAAAGACCAAAACGTACAATACATTTCCTCTCCTCTCAATACTCTTCCTATTCTCTCCTACCTTTAGGAGCTCTCAACCAAGAAGCCATACATTCCCAATGTATGCTAACATAATTAAATACAGCTTGCAAACACATATTTCCAGTTTAAAATGTTGTAATGTATTATCATGAAAAATAGGGGCATTGTAGTTATTATTATCAAAAGGCAACAAGCTCTATTGATCTATTGATGTATGGTAGTAAACAGAACAGCGTAGTCCCCGAGCCCAGGAAAAAGGTACAATGCCCATATTCATTGCAACGATGAATTATGCTGACCAAAGCAACAGTACGGCTCTGTGACTTGTTTTAACCCTTTTTTTTTTTTTTACAACAATGGAGTCCTATGACTGTCGGATATGAGCTATAATCTGGTGTTGGCTAGATGGACCATACTTGTCAGTAGGAGGAAATGCATTGTAGGTTTTGGTGTTTTCGTAGGCTATGTTGACATTAAGGAAAAAATTTAATTACACTGGCCTTATCCTTTTAACTGTTGATGTTGATCGTTGTTGTTCATAAACTTGTAATATCTCTGTGTTCCTTTCCTTCAGAAAATGGATTATTTCTGCGCATCAGCAGTCATTCTCTATTCAATCTACCTATGCTGCGTGAGGTGAGCTTAAAAATAGGCATACCTCATGCCTCACTAATATTACAATAGGCATACCTCACTACTATTAAAATAGGCATACCTCATGCCTCACTAATACTGAAATAGGCATACCTCATGCCTCACTACTGTTAAAATAGGCATACCTCATGCCTAACTACTGTTAAAATAGGCATACCTCACTAATATTACAATAGGCATACCTAATG
>OMKL01096016.1:1807-14755 GCA_900302295.1 Parasudis fraserbrunneri | reverse complement strand
CTATTTTGACTGAGAAACACAAGTCAAAGATGGAACCTTAAAGGGAAAATCTCCTCTATAAGATAATTTACATGTTATTATTATGACCGTGGACAATTCTATATATTAGATATATTAAGATATATTAAGATATATCAATATATATATATCAAAAAATATATCAATATATTGTAGATACTGAATATCAACAACTGTCTGTAAAACCAGAAGCCAGAGGGTCAACACACAATACCCCCTGGAGCTGAGCCACTGACAATGTCTGAATTTATGGAATGGTTGTTTCATATTTTACAACCAAATGAGCTTGATTATATTGCGATACTAACAGAACTATCAAACTGTCCTCAAGATTACCCTGATCACTGTTTATGGAAAAGCTCTAAAAAGTTACTTTGATGAAAATGTATATGGACACAAATCTACACTAAACTGTATAATATCATAGGAAAAAGAATGTTGAGTTTGTAGGGTGGGTTTTCTTTTTTTGTTATGCCTTAAACCGTGAAATGTTAAATTTGTTGTTTAAGGTTAAAGTTGTATTCATCGCTCTAAGGGGAATATAATAGTTGTGCTTGGTGAGGTTATGAGTTTGAACCCAGCTCTTTGTTCACTGGTCTGTATCAGAGTCTCTTCTGCACCTGCAGTAAGTTCCTGCTGTAACAGTTCAGTGTCTATGCAGTCTGACTGAGGGAGGTTTTTGTACGGCTCTAAATCACTGTGTGAACACTCTGCCGTGGTTGCCCTGACAGTAGTAATCTCCCACATCTTCAGCCTGGACACCGTTGATGGTCAGGGTGTAATCAGAACCAGAACTGGTGCCACGGAATCGAGACGGAGTCCCTGACTGGAGAGTGCTTGCATAATATATTAAAAGTTTTGGAGCCTGACCGGGTTTCTGTAAGTACCAGCTGAGATCAGGACCAATATCTGAACTGCCTGTGGCGCTTATGGACACAGTCCCTCCAGGATTGACAGATTTGGATTTGTCAGGCTGAGTCAGAAATCTGTTTGCAGATGACCCTGAAATAAAAAGTAGTGTTATTCTTGAGAACATAATTTGGCTTATTGCATATAGCTTTGTAGATTAGGAGAAATAAGAAAAATTAATCATTGAGTAGAATAACAAATAAAAGCACAGTGGGAGTATCATAGAAAAAACTGAGATTATTAATAAATTTTATCAAATACAACAACAACAGAGCAATTTTACATGTTCAAAATGTCGTACCCTGAGTCAGGAATCCCAGCAGGGCAAGCAGTACGATCAGTGACATCATCCTGATGAGTGTGTGTGTGTGTGTGACGACTAATGAGACTTGTCCTGACTACTGTGGACGTCTTAAACCTCAGAGGAGCAGTGATGCAAGACCGCCATGCAAAACACCTCACTATAGGCAAACACACACCTGTTTCTGTGAAACAGAGAATATGGAAGCGGTTTGGTTTGTGGAGTGTGGGAACATCCCATTATGAGATCCATTTAGCCTTCATCCTCTAAAGATCATCTAGAAACTTTTGACATTCAATCTGTGCTTTGAATATTAAAACTGATCTCAACCTACCCTGCCCTTTCTGTCTTCGATCCTCGAGTGTGCTTTTCAAATTCAGAAATTTAAATAGAATTTTGCTCTAGAAATAGCTGGCATCCTAAAAGTACACTTTCAATATATCATTTAATCAAAAATTCATGCCAGATGGACTAATGACCAGAATTCTTCGTATTTTATAAGGGACGGGCAATCATAGGGATCACACTCTGATGCCCTCAGCAGGGACCATGCCCTTGTCCCCTCTCCTATAAGCCACACCCATGTGCAGTACACAGAACTCCTAGTACTTTCAAGTGCCCTTTTTATCTTATTGTTTGCCCCTGCCCCTGGAAAAGTCTGTGTGTACCAGAGATAACTGATAAGACAAACGTGAGTTGTCCTCACACCTCTACGTGCCGCTCCATATGGTTCTGTGCGCATATATTGGTCCCGGACGCCCCCTTGTGGCAGACTGGAGTCACAGGCGCATCTCTGTCGAACTGAAATAATTTTTAATCCTTCTTGTTTTCATGATGCTATAGAACAACTGACTCAAATGCTTAATTTGTGTCTTGATTATACGGAGGACGGTAGACAAGCTATATTAGGCAATTGGCTGGTCAGTGTTCAAATAATGCTATAAATATTTTTTTATTTAACCTTTATTTAACCAGGAAATCCCTTGAGATTAAAATCTCAACATTTCGAGGGTAGCACACCATTATAAAGTTACAAAAATGATAAAATAGAGCATGTTAATGATATGATGGGGTATATGGGGTATAATATGGGGTAGCCTACAAGTAATGCATTTTTAACATTTAATCTTGTAATAATCTAATAATACGGCAAAATCCGAGGCAATATTGTATCCTGACTGATTTCCCCTTCATAATGGTCATTTTTATCACCTGCTCTTTGGCACATTGAGTATTACAGAACTGTGATTGGTCCGTTAGCGTGTTTCAAACTCCTCCCAGCCTTCCACAACCACCCGGGGGGATCAACAACCAGCTTCGTACATTCGGGCAAGTCATCAAATAAAGGTTAGTAAAATCATATCTTGGCTAAAGATGTACCCCTCCAACATAACCACATATAAGATTTTGTTGTAATCGTATGTGCTTTGTTCAGGCCACACGTTCAAAGAGGCCCGAAAATGTTTGCCCAACTGAAAGACCGCTATGAGGCTTTTCTGAATGAGAAGAACTTGGTGACAGACCTGTTGGCAACGCTGGAGCAAAAAACGGGAGTTCAGAAAAAATATATCGCTTCAGGTAAATGTTCAGCGGGTGGACCAGCTAAACATGAATAGTAGCTACAATGTTGCAATAACTATTAAAAAGAGATGGCAATGGACTTACCGAATGCTGCGTGCCGTTATGTAAGATTCTATACTAGTTCGCAAGCTCAGCACATTCTCCCTTGGCTACCGTTGGTTATCTGGCTAACCAGCAAGTTGAATTTATAAAAGTGGTCGTGGGAAACTATCAACGGCAAGTGGTCCTCACAAATTCATTGGTGCAAAAGTACCGTGGCTGCTAAGAGGCGGTTTAAATTAATTCCTATATAATTTAATAACACGCAGCATTGCTGGCTCATTTTATTACCATTCTTCCATTGAAATGCCAAAGGCCATAGAGATTGGCTTCCAAGCTAGTGGATATAAATCACCTTCTACATGACCATACATATCAAAATATTACTGGTGATTTCATTGCTGATTATTTCCCAGTGCCAACAGCTGGTCTCGGAGGGGTATTTTTAACGTGTCCTGAAATATCCAGTCAGTGTGGCTGAGATGGAGGAAGACTCTAGTCTAGGATGACTCCTGTCTGCTGTTCTCAGTTAAAAGTTTTGGAGCATCATATTTTGCCCCTCCCCCCCCAGGAATTCTGGACACAGCCACTAGGATAGCATGTCAGCCTTGGTGACCTACATTAAAATCCATTGTCCTGGATCTCAAATGATCCTCACAGCTGTGTATTTACATGCATCGGTTGGCCTACTATGCACCCCAGCAATGATGTTCCCTGTGAACAGCCCTTTTCAGGGTTGAGAATGATGTGAAATTCTGTAGATGTTGAATGTCAGGTGTGAAATTCTCCAGGCTGTTAGTTTACTTAGCAACCCTGTACATAGTAGAGGGAAGAACTAGCCTGTACACTAGAGGTAATTTGGTTAAATTATACCATTGCCTGGGCTTTTGCCAGAAGTCTTGGAGAACCCGGCGCGGCGTGATGATCACAGTGAACTGTAAGCACCTTTTGGTTACTTAATATGTGAAGGGAAGGGGAGACATTTTCCAAAGTCATAGCCAACCGATTGCAGGCATCCATTCAATTATATGGCTGCATTAGGCCGGTGCTGCCAATGCAGTTAGCCTACACAGAGGTGGTAGAACAGAGTAGGACCTTTCAGTGAGCTCCGTTATGGTAAAGCTCGCCTGTTTTGGTGTAAGATAGTTTGTCGAACCTTGTTAAAAAGTGGTGGCTATTTGTCAGTCTTGTGTTAAGCTGACTTGACTCTCAAGTACATGCTGACTGTAGGGAGACACTTCTAAGTGCGACTGTGAAGAGATACGGTGGCACTGTTGTAAAAATGCCCAACACGGTGCCAATGGAGAGGGCAGTGTAATGGCAGGACTGAGTCTGACATGTTGTAAGACCTTGTTTTTGTTCTGTCCTTTAGAGAGGAGGACATGTGCTCTCGATTAAGGCTATAAAATCTAATTTACATCATGCTCCTGGACTCACTGACTTCTATCATAGATAAGAGTTTAACTTTGAGTAGGCAATAGCCAGATGGCTCATCATTTTGAGAAGTTTGTTTTTATTTGATTTGTAGGTATGAGCAGCATAAAAAAAAACCTTGTGATCATCATACAAGCCTATCATCAAGACTCGTGGTGGGGAAAGCAAAGCTTCAGGCAATGATTTCCCTATTCAAACTGTCACGCTAGCCTGTTCCTTTATTGTCCATTCAACCTGTTGGGCTGGTTCTTTCACCATCAGAGAGAGAGAGAGAGATATGGCAGACTGGCAGCTGCATGACGATTTGAAATATGAATTGGGGAAAGCAGCTGAAATATCAAGAGAAGACAGACTTTAGTGCTGTAGCTACTTTTTCTAACTGTTTGAATACTTACTTACTTGAATACTCTAACTGACTTGAATTGAAGATACTGTATGCTATTTGTGGGCTTTATGATGCATTTGTAGAACTGGGAATGCATAGATGTGCATGTTCTATACAAAATTTAGCCTAGTTGAAACCTTTGGTAGAGTATACAATTTCAAAGCTACAGTACATGAGCAACCAATTTGTGCCTTTAAGTCTAGGCTAACGAAGCAGTATGTGGTATGTTTCCTCTGTAGATCATATTTCACATAGTCACTATCTGTCTCTGTTTACAGGGTTCCTTTGGGCATTGAAAAGTGATGGGGTTTGAAATGTATATTATGCAGGCTTGGAAAGAATATGGAAATGCTGCATGTCCAAATGTTTCAAAATGTTATGGATGTTTCTAGTCTTTTTTTCTTATCTTTTTTTTTTCTTCAGACAGTCACATTTTCATCATGCTCAGTTGTTAGTAGATCTAGGTTCTTTTGAAGAAATAATAGCTAAAATAAGAAATGCCCAGATAATATAGCCAAGTCCCAAGATAGAAACTCGATAGATGGATGGGTGGATAGATAGATAGATGGATAGATAGATAGATAGATAGATAGATAGATAGATAGATAGATAGATAGATAGATAGATTGATTCAGGTAGCATTATAGTCGGTAGTGGTCTGGTAATCAGAACATCAATAGTGTGATTACATGAACGGGCTAGATCATCAGATTGATTGATAGATAGATAGATAGATAGATAGATAGATAGATAGATAGATAGATAGATAGATAGAAGGGAAATAGAAGGAGAAGCACTATCCCAACCCTAAACAAGTTACACCAAAGTACCCTTCAGCAAGGAACTTAATTAAACTGCCCTAGTGGAGTTCTTCAGTGGCCACACAAGGCAATGCTTGTACTGGTCACCTCACAGGTGTGCATGTATCTCTGTGTGTAACCCCTCTGTAACTACTTCCCTAGGGCTGGACATAAGAAAGGTTAGATTAGATATCACATTACTCTAGCCCAAGGTGTAATGTGGTAGCAATATGTGGCACTTGTAATTTACTTAAATGAATGTAGTTGACTGTTTTATTTAAACTTTTTATATCTATTCAAATTTCAATTAATCACAAAAAACATTATTTGTTGACAAATGTGACCATATTTTCTAGAGTAATTAGTGATTTCCAATGTTTATATCATATTTGACTATTGTATCACATTAATTACTGTGTATGTGATGAACAACTAATCAACAAGGCTGTTTTATCACCAAATATGTGTAGTGCTTCTTCTGAATCATAAATAAACTGAGGTAACTTTCTTCAGCTGTGTTTTTGTCTGATTTCCTCCTCATTCATTAATTCAACTAATAACTCTTCCCCATTTTACTATGGTACTGGTAGCTGTAATACAATAGCAGCAAACAATTTTCATAGTTAAGTTTTGTAGTTCCTTAGATACAAAATGTTGCAAAACATCTATAATGATGTAGGTTAACAATAACGCAGGATGTTTTTTTCTGATTTGCTGCCCACACCACCTTTTTAAAATGTTCTTGCCAGTTCAGTGCTTCACTGTCTATGCAGGGCCAGATTGAAAACCCATTCTGCCAATCAGTGCCCTCTCAGTGGGTTTGGCAAAAAACATGTCTGATAATAATACAGGACCTCTGATCATCCCAAATATCAATGAGAATGCATTGTGTATTTTCTGGTTGAGTTCCAGGCTACCTTGACAATTCTTATTCATACAAGATGAGAAACTGACATTTTCAGCTGCATAACAATATATATTTTGTTAATTTGTACAAATCACAAAGATATACAAGATAAAGACAAAGTGGTAAAACATTCCTGATAGTGAAGAATCTTGGAATTTAATGAGCCATATTGAGTAGGCTACAACTCAAAGATCTAAATCTTGTGTTTTATTTAAGGAATGAGTAATATGTGTTGGTTTTAGGGTGGAAGTGCTGACCTATTAGCCTAATTTATAAAAATTATAACCTCACTGTAGAGGCAGACTGGACTGACCCAGGACAACTTATTACATGAGGCTACACCCTGCAGGTGGACCCAATCAATGATGCAATGTCATTACAATGCACAAACAACACTGCATTGTTTGTGAATATTAATAGTGGCATCTCAAAACCTTTTTTTTTTTACCATAGGTTGGAAAGAAAAGAGGGAGAATAGAAATAATTCCAAATGGCCAAGTGCAAATACACAAAGCAATGTTGGAAGGCAAATGTTTTAATTAAGCTTTTCAAATACTCAACAAATGGTCAATGGTGCTTGTGAAATGAAAATAAATGAGATGTGAAGGTTTTTTGGAAACACGCTTAACATAATGATGGCTCGTACTTGAATGTCCTGATTTTGTTAGTGTTAGACTACTATAGGTGTGCAATCTCACAATTTTTGAGAACTGAACATTCTAATAATGATTTCACAATGTCGACAGTATGCTGGCTATTGAATGCTATAGACTGGTAGAATTCTAAGATATAATTCTGATAAATAAATCTTTCAAAGCTTACACCTGAAAGGGTTAAGGCTTTAAAAGGTAAAATCCACGGTCAAACATAATTCACTTATGTTATTCCTGTGATCATAGACAGTTCAGTGTTGATTTGTGAACATGAACAAGCCATTCTCAAAGCTAACGTGTGAGCCAAGACTGTCTTGATGATGTCATCAAGAGACAAATCCTATAGCTTCTCCACTGAATAGCTACACAATGAATAGGGGACTAGCTTTGTGGACATGTGACACTACCTGGGGTAATTTGTATGCGTATATGGGTGCATTTACTGGTTCATAACTGTTAGCACTACTGATGAAATCAATTTCATTTGGATGTAAAAGTGAGAAAAAAAACAACAGTCAATGGAGCAGCTGTAGTATTTGTGTCATAAAAAGTAAATACACCAGACAAAATGTGCAGGTTATTCATTTAATCGTTTAAAGATCCAGTACAATGATTTTTTAATTCAGTCATAAATTTGTTATTGTGGAATATTAATGTCATGAATATAACATTTTCAGCTTCAGATGTATCATTTGATTTGTTGAAACTGTTTTAGTGTACCCTCTCTGACCATAGCCAACTGTCAGTAGTTTGAGGGGGCATGGCCCTCTGTTAGAATCGTAAGTTAGTATCGTAATACATGAAGAAAATTCATGGGACCAGTATGATCGGTTGCTACGGGAGATTAAGACTGGTTAACCTGTACTAGCAGGTGATAAATAAATGTCACAGTTGCTGTGGATGTTTTTGACTAAAATTAACTAAATTGTAGCAAACTACTTTCATTACTTGTTTGTGGACCAGCTGATATCCTTTACAACTACTGAAAACTGAAAAACTGACTGATGGGCCAATCAGGTGACCAGAGTACACTACGTAATATCGTTCAGGAAGCAAATTGGATATCTGAAATGTCTAGATTTTGTTGATATCCAGGGGGATAGAGATCAAAGGTTTTTAGTCATAATTTTCACAACAACAACAACAACAACAACAACAACAACAACAACAACAACAACAACAACAACAGTTCCAACATTTTGAGTAATGTTAGATCAATATACCTTCTGTAAAAGATGCAGTGAGATTGAAAAACACGATTTCCATTGTACTGAATATTTAAATTAGCTTAAATTAGTTTAAATTTAATGGAGTGAGAGAAAGTGTGGGACCAAGTCTTGAAAGTTACTAACTTAACATTGTCTTGGTGACATTTTATGTAGTCTGCAGACAATAATGGCTGTTTTTGAGTCTTTGATTTTGGGGCAATATCATGTATTTGTTGCAAGCTAGCGAATTAGCAGGATTTGGCTAATTAACTAATGCTTACTATCCTTACGGAAAACTATCATGGTATGGTCATTTCAGTTTTACCATGGTACCAGCCATTGTATAACTAATTGACCATGGTACTACCATGGTAAAAGCTATGTATCATCATGGTACCACTTTTGTACTTTTAAATTTTTTTATTTAAACAATTTAAACCATGATACCGATGGTAATATCATGGTATTTCCATCATATATTGGTCACTACCATCATTGTGGTGACCAAAAAACTATGGAAATACCATGATACCTTTTTTGGAAATACCATGGTACTTTTTCATAAGGGTAATTTGAAAACTAAGTGAACTAATGAAGTTATTGCAAGCAAGCACTGTTTCCTCTCTAGAATTTATTTGAGGACACACATGATCTGCCACTTTTCTAAAACTTGGCTTTATCTTACTGGATTGCACACTAATTTAGGAGGTTACCAGAGATCCACAACTCTAATCTCTGTTCTTACTAACCCCTTGGAATTAAACAAGAAGCTCGCCATCAGTTAGTCAACACATCCTTATTATATATCACATAGATGTTGAAGATATGGTTATAATTCGTTGTTGGTAGCTGACAGTTATTTTACAATGTTGTGTGGTTTTCCAGGAGCAGCAACATCTTGGAAGCAGCAAAGAGCTCCACCCACATTAAGACTGGCAGAATAGGTGCCTGAATTTATAACAATGTCACTCTAAGATTTTTCTTCTTTTGTAGAAGTGTGCATGCCTGAATTGCTCCTTTTCCAAATGTACCATGCTTGGCTTATCCAGATAGTTTATGAGATTATTCTTATGTTTTAAGATACTGTCTGCCATATAGCAAAGCAAAGTTGATTCAACCCCCTAAGCTGTGATGTCATACCATTGTAGAGATCCATAGACAAAGAAATGGAGAAAATAAGAGAAGTGACTGTGAGACTGTGACAGTATCAAAGGCCTAGATGGCTCTCCGATAATTTAACATTTTCTTGTTAGTAGTATGTGAAGCCAGTTGGATGTACAGGTTCTGTTAAACCTTCTATTGGGGATTTCAGATAAAACACAATAACTCCATCCATGCGGTCTGAAACTCATAATTTCCAATGGTTTGTGCTGTCCAACAATAGCATTTAGCTGTGCCAAGCAAAACATGGGCACAGAGCAGTTAGCACGCATCCCAACCAGCTTGCACAACTGAAATGCAAGTTGTTCTGCATGTTGTGACAAATGAGACAGCCAGCAATAATGTGGAAGTTTCAGAATTCTTGAATTGTACAAACACATTCCCATCCAAGTGGGAATACAATACATTTTAAACAATGCATTTAAGATTAGCTCTTAGTTGTCATTCTTTTGTTTATTTGTTTATTATTTGAGATTTTGATCCCTTTTAGCTTGAAGGCTAGTCTTTCAAGAGTCCAAGTGTCCAAAGTAAAGAGCAACTCACAATCTAACAGAATGTCCCTTTTTGAGTCCACAAGTTAGTCCCACAGTCATTCTTTATAGAGGTTGCCCCACACTGTACATCTTGATGACATCACACACAGATTAGTCTTGGCTCTCTGGTTTCCAGATAAAGGAGAGTGTTGTCTATACCCCAAAATAATCATTGGAATATCTTAAACCATAATAATAGCATATGCAAATTCTTAAATTGAGTGGTATTCCCCTTTAACAAAGCACACACGTTCTTGGTCTTGATGAAACCCTTCTTCAAACTAAGACTTAAATTCCTCAAATCAGTCATTTTTATAGTATTTTAATTAACCAAATCCTCTGATAATACCTCCATTCAACATGTTTGAATCAAGGTCCAGTACTGTGACATTTTTTTAATAATTTTAATTCATTCTAAAAAAGAAAACATTATTATCTAATATACATTTGGCAGGGGAAAATAACCATGTGGTTGATTTTTCTTATCCTGAGATATATGAGGCTACATTTAAAAACAAGTACCTGCAAAGTTTGAGATGACCCATTTAAGAACCTATCCATGGACATAATCCCACTTGTAATTATAAACGCTAGACTAATCTCATACATTTCAGGCAAACAAATATTTTCCTATGCAATCAGATACTGGGGGCAAGAGTTGTGGTTAATTAATTTTACATCCTTGGAAGATCGTTTTTGAGCTGAGACATGCTTTGTGTTGGTTGGACGGAGCATTTGACAGCTAAGATTTGTGTCTCACATAGTGACTAGCCACCAATTTTAGAACATTAAGGAAAAATACCACAGATTTCTTTTTGTATGACTTTGAGACCTTTGGATGGACTGTTAAAGGATAGCGCTGGTTTAAAGGGCAATTTCACATATTTGGACTCCTAGCTCTATTTTGTTTACCAATGATTTTGTTGCTTGGTTGAGTCCTTTCTCAGCGCAATCCATACTGTTCTTCATACTGGATACCCGCAGCTCTGGCTAGTTAGCCTCAAAACTAATGGAAAGTAATGGGGCCATGCTTCAGTCTGTTCAAGCCATGAAATAAACTCTGAAACAGTGCATCCAAAACAAAGAAGTTTGTTTTTGAGTATATTTAAGGTTTCTTTTTTTCTCCCCCCCCCCCCATTACAGTGCCCCCATTAACTTTTCATTAGTTTTGTGGCTAACTAAGGAGGGGCTGGGTATCCAGTGTGAAGCACATCATGGATTGTGATGAGAACAACTTCACTCTTAGACAACATCATCGATGAGTAGGACTATGGGTCCATAATTCTGAATTTACCCTGTCATTTTACCATTGGCTCATTGCCAGCATCAGACTGTACAGTCTAAACTGTTGTGGTGATTTTTACATACATGTCCTCTTCATCCGTGTCACATCTGTTACAATTTCCAGAAGTCAGTCTCATTATATACCTCACAGCATCAAAAACAACGTGCACAAACATACTTCAGCGCTGTAATCCACAATTGCAAAAACAAGGAATATGATGAATGTACCAAATGTTCTATTATAATCCTGATATTAGGGCTATTTTTAGCAGTGCACTCCAGTGGCTGAGAGAGTGCAACAGACGATAAAGAAAGGAAGGAGGTATGTATATAAAAATCACCACAACAGTTACACTAGTGCGGTCTGATGCTGAAAAAGACTACCGGTATATTTAAGAAAACAATGTTTTTTGTGTGTGTGTTTTAAGTCCATAAACATACTTGCACACAGCCTGGCAAAATGATCACCTCCTCTGTCTCTGTCAAAAGAAAACACAAAAACAAACTTTTAACTTACTTTTATTTAGATTAGATCTTGTGTGCCCACTCCACACAAACAATCACATGTATTTACATCACAATAAAGAAATGGTGAGCTGAGTGTACACACATAATGCAAAGACACCCACAACAAATAATTACTTTTTATTATCGTATGCCAAGTTAGTTTGAGTATGTCTGTCTTGTCTCTATCTGTGTGAAAGGGTGTGGGATAGAAAACTGCACCCTCTCCCCATTCATTGTAATGTTCATTCAATCTCTTTATTTAATCTTGATAGATCATTGAGGGCAAGCCCTCATTCACAATGATGTCCAGAGTACTTTTCTCATGTAAGTATTCTTTGTGTGTTGTCTACACTACTTTCCTTAAATCAAACTCATATAAATAAAATGTGCATTGCAGTTATGCTTATGCAAGTGCTTCAAATGTATATATGACATGATGCCTATGTATTATTATGAGCAGATATTAAGGTATTACTTAGGTTACATTTGTAAGATAGCGACAGAGAGCAGAGAAAAAAGTTGAACTCCAATGAGCATATTTAATGTAAAACGCTTATAAAAATAGCATAGTGTGATGTTTGTAAAAACAGTCCCACATTTCACTCAACAAAGGCATTTTTCATTTTCAATGGATTTTTTTGAACTTGACTTTCTGAACTTTTTGAACAAATCAAATAGATAAAATAGTTGATAGTTTGAACATAATTGCCAGATTCTTATGCTAGTTTTCTAATTTCCTTCAGAAATGTAACACTACATTGGTGCTACAATGGGCATCAGTCAATTGAAGAGCAGATATAATCAGTTGATAAAGGGAAAGTAGCTTTTCCATAATGGTATCACTTGCCATTACAGATGGTAATTACAGAGTCATACGAGAGTAATATATATATATATATATATATATATATATATATAACTCTTGTATGACTGTGTGTGATCAATAGGAAATGTTAATCAATCAATAGTTGCATTAATTACCAGTAGTTACCAGTAGTAGTCACTGATGTAGATTCCCTCCAATTCTTTTGAAACATCCAAATTACCAGTGTCACTTTCCTTACATTCCAACTAAGCCCATGGTCTGTTACCTGGAAACAGATATGGTAGCTTCTAGGTAATGACATGGAATTGGGGCTGGAATGTTTCCAGTTTGTCTTTCCTTATACACCGTGGTGTGTGTGTGTGTGTGTGTGTGTGTGTGTGTGTGTGTGTGGGGGGGTGGGGG
>OMKL01095797.1:10961-27460 GCA_900302295.1 Parasudis fraserbrunneri | reverse complement strand
TTATTTTAATAATAAAAGTTATATACAAATGTTCTGTTCTATAACAATTTTATTTGAATTGTCACTTTTTTTTTTTATTGCAATGTAACCGAAGCAACTCAGGCATGAACAATTCTGCCTTTCTTTCACATTGGGAGTCAGATAACAAAACAAACTGTATGGAATACCTTAGACTTCCATGAAGTTGATAAAAATCTTAACCTCATATTCATTTAAATTAAAACACAACTTATGATGATTAATGTAAAGTCTGTTCACATTTAAATGTAAAACATATGCCTCTTGAAAGTATTTTTTTTTAGTTACGATAATTTGCATTATCGTTAACGTTGACTGCCATTTACTAGGCTATAATAACGTGAATTCTCCTTACCGCGTTTTTATTGCGTTTTATTGCGTTTTTATTGCGTTAACTTTAACAAATTTAACACCAATACGTTGTAACGCGACTATTTTTGTGCGAATTTGCGTTAATGTGGTAACCGCGTAATGCGGTTAATGCACGTTCTGTTATGATGACCCTTTACCCGACACATAGTTTGGGAATCAGCTTGCAACTTAAGTCAGATGGCAATAGCAAACAGCAATGGATGAAGAAAAAAGTATTTTGAATGCCAAGTTCAGCTACAAAGCCCTCCCAGATGAGTATCCCTTAAGGCAAATGAATGCATATTGACACTGATATGGTCCTTTAAAACCCTTTGTATTTTCCCAAACCTCTGAATTCAGATTGATATTAAAAGGAAACTTCCTGTTTCCACAAACCAATTTCAAAGCCTTCTAAAATGTATTATGTGACATCCGAGTTCCCGAGGACCGCGTGAACGTAGCTTTAGAGTTACTTACATGTAGCTATAGTAAAACGATGTATTGTAAACTAATTGAAGGCTGTAAATAAAATGTTCTACCCAAACTGCATAGTAAACCTTAAACTAAAACTTTTAAAGTAGCTAACTAATATTGTGTGTGTATTTCCATAAGAACAAGGTGAGCTGCCAAATCTGATTTGTGCTTTTCTATTGGAAATTAACGTTACCTTTCTACCGACTCTAGTCTGTGTTCAATCCGGGTAATTTTGGCACTCTCGTTTTGTTCTCTACGGTAGCCCAGCGGGTGCGACTTCACTCTAGTAAGATACTGTGTTTGATAATTGTACGAGTAAGATACATTAGCTAACGCTAAAATATAAAACAGTTTGCTATCACTAACTTATTAGCTAGCAAAACTTAAGTTGTCTCCAACTGCTACGTTCATTTTTGCAAGTTGTATTTGTTTGCCTTGCTGGTAACATAAACTAATTAGGGTTTACTATCGTTAAGTAATGTTGGCTGTGGAAGTTTTTAACGTTACGTTAGTTTGCTAGATTAGCAGCTTGAACCTGACCTACACGTCTGATCTGACCACGGGATTTTACACATTTAGCAAATGAATATAGTTCACCGGCACTAAAATGGATATAAGTAACTATGTGCAGTCAGCGGGCAGAGCTGTGCTTGACATGATGCAGCGGGAATGGGAGCCTCTATCCCATGGCGAATTGGAACAACGCTTGGACCAAGCTGTTGAAGAAATTCTGGAGGCTGACCTAATCTCAAATGTTCGAGCTCAGCGCACTATTTTCCTGCAGTTAGTGCAGCCGCAAACGCAAAGAGAGACCCAATTTCAATCCGTTGAACCAACTAATTCGACATCAAATCCCCCTGAAGAGACTCTGGGTCAAGAAGCATTCGACAATGTGGATAGTAATGCAGTCAAGGTAATAACCACGCACCTGCCTATCCCCCTCTGTAATTTTACGCAGCCTATGTATAGTATTCTCATCACGTGTTATGCCAACCAATATGGCGATATGCAACAACTCACATTGACCACGATTGTCATTTAATGCTACTCACCCGTTGTCTGATTAAAATCACCTGTTTACCTACCAAGATGTCTGCAATGGTTTGTTTAGTTGCATGAGTTTCACCTTAAAAACAACGTTACAGTTAATATGATAAAAACTGATGTTGGCTGTGGGTACTGCACTACCAGTTAAATGCTGGTAACTCAACTATCTGACATTTCATTCTGTTTGCTATCCTCTCAGTATATTACAGATCTGCTTCAGAATGCCAAATCATATTACAACAAGACTCGACTGACTGGACGGTCACGCTTAACCCTGTCCCACACGGTTCTGCTGTCCCTCACCCTCCTCTCCAATCGCATCACCTATCGCTCCGTGTCAACCCGTTTCCACTTGGAGAAAGGAAACATCCACAGGATCTTCTTCTCTTTCTGTGAGCGGATCCACATGCTGGAGGAACAAATCAGATGGCCAACTGGTACGTTGGCTTCTGTGTTGACTCAACTTAAGAGAAAGAAGACTTTCTGGCAGAAGGCAACACAATGGCCTAGTTAATTCAAGTTTAGCAGTTGGGTGTGGGGCAAATAAGTGGCTACAAATGATACAATTTAATGTATTATAATTCTCTCTTTTCACTAGGCATAGAGGCTGAAGAAGCCCTTTCCCCCTTGTCCAATCTACTGGGAAAAGCAGAGAAGCTTGGAGACAAAGGTGTTCCCAAGGTCCTGGGAGTCTTGGGGCATACTCGTATCCCTATCCGCCTGCCTCTAGGGAAATTAGATGTGGACAGCATTGAGCCAGAGGTGAAGAGGATAAAGGAGGATGCCCATCCTGACTCCTGGCTGAACCTGGAGCTGGTGTGTGACCGCAACGGCCGCTTCCTGCACTGCAGAATCAGCAAGGGATCAGACACGACCAGAGCCAGTGGTCTCAGCGATAAACTTAAACAAAACCCTGAACTTATGCCCCCAGGCTCTTGCCTGGTAGCTAGAGCTGGATACCCACTCACCACTCACATTTTAACCCCATACACTGTCAGTCATGGGCAGAGAGAGAATCTCTTCAACAAGACATTGGAAATCCATTTTAACATCCTGGATCAATCTATTGCAAACCTGAAAGCTCGATTCCAAAGGCTTAGGTATCTGGATATGGGGAATTATGAGAAAGCCAAAGTTCTTGTTTTGACTGCTTGCATACTACACAACATATTTCTGGATGCGGGGCAAGTGGTTAAAGGAGAAGTTGAGAAGGAGGAAGCCAGGGAGAGGGGGGGAGAGGGGGAGGTAGACGAGGAGGGTATAAGCAGACGTGAGGCCATCTCAGATTTGCTCTATAAAGAATTGGATTCCTGAAGTGCCATACTTGATATGATGGGCTATTGTAAAAGTTATTTTTACAGATATAAATATAGGTTATTTTGTTGTATTAATACCAGCACATGGCCAACTAGGTCAACATTTGATAGAAAATGATTGAAAATGCATGCCATCTCATATTTACTGTATAAACATTTGGAATCTAGAAGGACTTGATGTTATGACAAAGTGCTGTTGTATACATTTTTACAGATGAAAAGTTAGCAATGTTTATATAATAAAATGTTTATTTAAACAATCTATTACCCGACTTTGTCTTCAAAGCTAATGTATTCATAGTATTCAATAACACTAGCACACAGCAGTGTAGGTTGGCAGAAAAATAGGTGACTGATAAAATAAGTGATTGTAATCACATGGCAGCTACAACCAATGCTTTGTCTATGGTAATGTGATAGAACGTAATTGAAAATGCATGCATTGTGAGAACACCGCATTTTAGATACTCAAAACAACCCAGGGATCTTTCTCTGCAAGCACAACCTTCTGAGTGGCTGCTCAGATTAAAATATATTCAGCCAGTTGCTTTATTTGTGGAGGAAAGAAGATATACATTTGTAACAAACATTGCATTTTTACTGTTAATCTAATTAGGTGGTCCTGTCTGATGTAACATATTCACCTCAGCACCATTTAATGTAACTGTGTTAATGCAGGGTTCTTCATACAGCAGGTATGTTAGCCTCCCATTAGCCCATGCACCATTAGCTTTTAACAAGTTTAACCCACGTAAAAACGGCCAATTTAACTGGACCCTGGTACCCTGACAAGTTTTCCGAAAGTGGCTCTCAAGCTAAATTATTTTACTATCCCTGCCAATATTTTTCGATCTATGTTGAAACAACCTTATTTTGTATGAAAAATATATAATTGGAAAAGGTTCTCCTAGTCTTAATTTAAAATACTATAAACTGTTCATAAACTAGTAAGACTTTTTTTTTTACCTTGACGTTTCAAAGGTGAAATCTACCACCTTCATCAGAGGCACCACAGATGTTACTGTGATGTGTGCTGTCAGCTTGGTCATATGGCTGGGAGGGGGCAAAAATTATGACATCTGGAAGCAACAGACACCAGCATTAGATTAAGGCAACTTAAATTCCTAAGCATGCCCCAGTGGCCAGTGAACGGGATAAGGGGGGGGGGCTACCAACTATCCTGGTGTGTTGTTCTGAAAAAGTTGTCGGGAAACAGAGGGACGTCGTTGCCGTGCCACTTCCGGGAAGACAGCCACATGACCAAGCTGGCAGCACGCATCACATTAACACCTGTGGTGCTGCTGATGAAGGAGGTAGATTTCACCACCAAAACATTAAGGTAAACATATGTGGATACATGTGAACAGTTTATAGTATGGAATATATGTATTCTCTTGCTCTGGTGACTGTTACATTTCTCCAGGTCCATAGTACAATCCAACTATACCCACACTTCATTTCTAAAGAGAAAGAGATTGGACAATAATTGAAACTACAAAACTGAAAAGTACCAAGATCAAAGCCAAAACGTGTACTTTTGAAACAGATGCAAACATTTCCCACTGTACAGTGTCTTTAAAGTGTGTCTTTCCGTAAGAAGTGAAACCAAAAATGGAAGCTCAGAACCATTCCACACTTGGTTGCTTCAATGCACACCCTTTAATAGCTAGGTACTACTATTTCGAGTCAAGTTGTTGATAGCCTGTGCCAGGTTGTTGATGGCCTCTATCTTTCTCTCTTCTAAGGCCTTCTGCTGGGCCCACATGTTCATCTTTCTCTCTTGCAGCTCCATGTACAGTTGCAGGACATCCTGTGGAGGACGGGACGGGCAGGGAGTAGGTGTCAGAGAAGGTGTGGGGAGGATGGGGGTGAACCTTTTGCTGGCTATGGCTTTGCCCATTTTAGACCTAATGAGTTTGGCCTTGCGCTGTGCTTCCATCTCCTCCCTGCTCTTGCCTAGGACCTCGTGCATGGCCTTGTAGAACTCCCAGTGGACAGATCCAGCTCCAAGCCTCTTGGCCCGTTCAGCATTCTTCCTGTATGTAGACAGCATGTTCCTCCACTTGAGGTCACACTCGTAGGCCTTAGGGATGAAGTCACAGTTCCCTGCTTCTTTCATCTTGGCATACATCTTGTCTGCAACCATCTCCCAAAGTTTCTTTTTCTTGCACACTGGATTGTCAAAAGCTTGGTCCATTTCAAGGCGGGAGTTCACAAGTTGCCATGTGGCCTGCAGACTCCATACAAATTCTGGAGAAAAAAGCAACAACGGAGAATGTAAAATGAGGTCATGCATGTATTGGTTACAATGGTTTGATATACCTGGGACATATTCGTTGCTAAACTTCAGTTATGATGTTTGCTGGCCATTACATTCATATTTTTCCATTAAAATACTTTGTGTAACAATGTTAGTTTAATAACTATAACAACTTATTAAGACTGTTTATTATGAGGGCCATGTAAACTATTTAAACTGATTGTCATCAATGCAACTGGCCTGTGACAAACAATGAACTCATCAAGCACTCCTCGCCTCACTCCTCGCATGCGATGATTAGATGCAATCTGCTGACTTGAAGGGCGCATTTACCTGCTTTTGTTTTATCGGAGTCCATATTGGACACCAAAGTTTCATTTGCTTCCACTTCAACACCTTCAGTAACAATTACCTCCATTCTATCAGACTGCAACACATACAAGGAAAGTTGTTCGGTTTATGTCCAATCTATCGTGGAATTTAACAACCTCAGTGTTGCACCGATGAATTTTTCCGCATCAAGAAAAACGATGATTATAACAACCTCACTTTGCACTTTGGAAAACGTAGTCCCTCTAAATTCTCGCGATTGAGGGTTTGAATGTCTGGGTGTGCCAAACAAACTACAACCCATGGACAGGTCCAGTTCTGATCATTCAGAACGCGTTTTCCGCTGTCAAGGGATATGTAGTTTAGTAAAGGAAAAACTCACACCGCAAGCCGTTATCTAACCGTCCAAATTACACTACAAAACCCATGATAAGTAATTGACCCACCCCTTCACGTCGAGCTCCCTCCCCCGACCGCCTCCTGTTTGTTGCTTGGCTAAAGATGGCGTTAGCGGCTAACCTAGACGATTGCTTTTTGTTTCATACATTTTACTCCGCCATTGGTAACAAAACATTAATCCATTAGATCTTTATTTCTCGACGTAAAGAGTGAAAATATATTAGATGGCGCAAATGCACCTCCATTATACAGAATTACGCTTGTTTGGCCTTCTCACTATGTAGGCCTGTTATTTTAGGGAGTGGACCGAGGCTTTTGGAACTCCATCTCCCAGCAGCATTGTCGAGAGCGTTGTCAGGTGGTACCATTTTCCTTTTTCATGCTGGTATCTGTAGTTTTTTGATAAATGTATTTATTTCTGCTCTAACACGTTTTCTCGGACACCGGCAATTTATTTTTGGAGACAATGGAAAAACTGGATGAAACAAACCAGAGGAAGTAAACCTTTTTTTTTCTCCAAATACTTTATCATGTCAAATTAGAGAACATTCTGTTAAATTTCTTTGTACTTGTAAGTGTAAACCTGGCATAATCCTGGCATCATCCTCCATGCCATCCACACCTGTTGAAAGTGAGTGAAGTAGCCTAAGAAAGTGAACCTGAGGTCCATCAGGCTGTGTGACATCATGGCAGAATCACCTGTGCAAGGGAACCTGAAAAAGGTACGACCACCTCCCTCCAAAGAAGTGCCTTCCTCCTCCTCCTCCTCCTCCCCGGAGGCGTCACTGACCTGGTGCTTGTCTCATCTCTCCAAACCTGCGTCAATTGTTGAGGACCAGAGGGAAGGCACAGTCGACACAGACACAGGTCAGTGTTTTAAAGTTATTTGTGGTGGTAGGAGGCAAGGGAGGGTAATATACATGTAATTGAACAGCAAAAAGAACTGTAGGCTGTAACAAGGGCTGTCCCTAAGAAATTCTGAAAGTAATTTAGAATGGGGAAAAAAGTATAAAAATCTAATAATTGACGAACAAAGTCTTGGCCGACTAAGACCAAACCACCCGATTAATCAACTAAGAGGAGACAGCCCTAGTTACATCCTCCACACAGCGCTGGTTAGCGCTGACACAGCAGGAGGATACGGCTCTCTTATGGACCTCCTCGTCTCGTAGGGAGCGGCTTCCATAGAGTTGCTCCATAGTCGCTCTAAACTTGCTGTCTGGCTCCTACTACTTTGTCTATGGTAGCTGGTAGTGTTGAAGCAGCAATAATTATTTTCTGATCAGTGTGAGCAGCATGGAGCCACTCTAAACAAACCCTTAATTTCTCCCAAAACAAAAGCCTTGTCTTGTTTCACCAAAGTGCTAATTTTAAATACACAATCTAAGAAATACACAAAACTAAGATTGTAACTAACTGTTTTCGTGCATAATACAACTTTTGCAAGGGCATTTCCTGGTTGTTAAACAAGGTAGGTAAATACTTCACCTACAAACGTAATACTGTTCTGACAGCACAATATTGATGTAATTAAGAGATTTGCTGAAATAAACACTTTTTAAATGCATAGGTTTATAAAATAGGCAGAGCTAAAGTACGGGCCGGGTTTTGTCAACAATGAAAATAAATTATGGAATGACAACAGACTGGCCATTGGTAGCGCAGGGTTGATCAAGCAGGACACCATGACTCCACGAGACCTTCTGGTGGTCATAAGAAGTTTTGAAAATGTAAAAAATACTAAATATATATGAAATAAATATGAACTTTTGTGGCACAACACTACACCCACATGCAGGCACGCAGGGCAGACCTGAACTGTCAAATCAGAAAAGTTTGTAGTAGAATGCCACCCATTATCTATAAACTTTTCCGATTCGATACTTAAGGTCTGCCTTGCATGATGATGCCTGTACATGGGTTGCGATGTCATCAGCATAGCGTTGTGCCACAAAAGTTCTTATTGCGGGACAGCAAAAACTATTAATCACAAATGAAACTCTACCAGCCACCATAGACAGTAGTAGGAGTCCGACAGCAGGTTTGTAGCGACCACGGAGCAACTACATGGAAGTCGCTACCAACTAGACGAGGAGCTCCACAGCGGAGCTGTATGTACCTATTCAAGTTGTGTGTCGGAGCTAAACACTGGTCATTTGTTAATGTATCACACCTGGAAGTGATCTTTTTGTGGTGGGTCTATCAGATATTGTGGTGGGCAGCCACAAATAATAATCTGTATGGGAAACACTGCAGGTGGTGGCAGAGAAATGGAGAAGAGGAGCAGAGCTTCACAGTGGCGAGCTCTGGTAGCCATCCGGACACAGCATATCAAGGGCGGCAGCGTTGGGATTGCCCGGTTCAGAACTCGAGGTGGACTGAAGCTCCTTCTAGACCTGCTCAAGCACCCCGAGTGTTCCAGGAAGATCCTGGATCTGGCTCTCAGCATCGTGGCCAACTGCTGCACCGAGTTAGAAACACGCGTTGAGGTGAGATGAAAGGATGGTGGCACTCTTCCTTCCATCATTAAGAATATGATATGAAGAATATGATTCACTTTTTTTTCTTCACTTTTTTCTAGGTTCGCAAGCTTGGTGGGATAACTATTGTGGGTAAGTGAAAATATTAATTGTTGTGGATTAAATTAACTTAATTATACCTGACGTAATTAATTCAGAGACATTTTAAAAACATTTATATTTTTAAAGACATAAAATTCATAAACATATGTATACATTATTTTATAAACTGCAAACAAGTGACCTTTGATATTTTTCATGCTTTTGTCAGTGGACATCTTGAAGAGGAATGTCGCCATGGAGACAGTCCAGAACAGAGCAGCCCGTGCTTTGGGGAACTTGGCCATGGATCCAGAGAGTTCAGCCCTCATCCACTCTGCTGGTATGTTTGAAATCACTTTCTCTGTGGACAGTTGGTCCAGTAGCTTATTAACTGTAAAATATATTTGGAGAAGCATATCATTGTTTTTAACATGTGGATAATACTGTCATTTTTCCATGATCTCAATTACTTATTTTTCTGTCTTTTTCATACAGGTGGTGTACCCCTTCTTCTCCTGTGTGTCTCGCTGTCTTCTGCCCCATCCTCCCCCACAGCTGCACCCACCAAAGCCCCCTGTCCTAAAATGGAATGTGCTCAGTCAGCTGCCCGTGCTCTCCTCTACCTCTCGGATACGCCCTCTAACCGCCTGTCACTGCTCATCCAAGGCACTTTGACCGCTCTAGCTCCACTCATCGCTCCAGAATACCCCCAGGCTCTGAGGCGAGCAGCCCTCAAGACCCTCCACGAGCTGACCCGGGGCTGTGGTATAGAATGTGCCAGGGAGGTCTCCCGTTCGGGGGTTCTTGCTCAACTGGGTGTCATGGCATCAGGGGAATCTGGCAAACCTTTTGAAGAGCTGGCACTGAAAACCCTGGCAAACATGTGCTCTCAAGGCTGCCTGCGCCCTCTTGTGGGGTCACTGGGGGTCATCCAGAAGTTCACAGAAGAGGTCAAACGGGACCCTCTGAAGTCCGGAGTGTTCCTAAAGGCTCTCTGCTTGTGCTGCAAAGAAGCGGTGAACCGTGCCAAGGTGAAAGAGAGCGGTGGACTAGAGGTGCTGATTGGCTTTCTGGCTGCCCATCAGAGTCACCCTTTTTCACGGCTAGCCATTCTGGCCTGTGTTGACTTTGTTTATGATGAATCTGCTCTGGAACAGCTGCAGGAGTTTGGACTGGTTCCTTTACTTGTTGCCAGATTAGTTGAGCTTGCTAAAGGGGAGGAGCCTTCTGCAGAGAAGATGGATGTGAGCATCACCGCCAATATGTCTGCCTCAGAGCTCCTGCCCTCCTCCTGTTATGATTCCTTTGACTTCCCACCACCCGAGGGGAACAGGAAGGAAGAGGTGGGTAAGGAGCAGGGTCTCGGATCATCCAGCTTTCTAAGCCTGAGGTAGGCAAACAAAACAAAAAGAGGCATTCTTGTTTTATCCATTTATATTGTGAATAACTTGGTTATTATTCATGTTTATTCTAATAAATCTCTGTTTATTTTTTAAATTCTCTTTTCTCCAGGTCTTGGCTGGTGTCTGAGGGGTTGATTTCATCTGAGGGAGAACTGCTGGATTCCCCAGGCGGAGTTGAAGGGGAATGGGGAAGTCTTCAGATTCCATCATCTTCATCTCCCCAACCCCCCTCCCCAAACCCTGATACTAAGTGCCCATCTCCTTCCCATTCTCTCCCCTCCTCCACTCCCAAACAGGTAGCTCAGCCTGCACCCATGTCCTCTCCAGCGCAGCCCCAGCTGTCACCTCCATGGAAAAATACTGCTCCGTCTACCTCCAATCCCCAGCCCTCCTCCACCTCCACCCCACAGACCACCTCCTCTACTTCCACACCGCAAATCCAGCTCAGCTCCCCCTTGTCTCTCTCCTCTCCGGCTAACTCGCCCCAAGTCCCCGTCTCCCCGTCCAAGTTCTCCTCCCCACAAAGGAAACGACCGCGAGTTCACCCGGCAGCTCGTTTGACAAAGATTACCGTCGACACGCCTCCCTCGTTGCCCCGACCGCTACCCTACCACCACCCTTACCACCCCGAGCCCTGGGCCCCCGAGTCTCCCATCCTGCTGCTGCTCTCGCGCTTCTCTCATGCCACCGACCCCAGCGCCGCACTGGTCAACTCCGGCATCATCTCTGGCCTGTTGTTCTACCTTACTCGGCACCAAGACCCCAGCGGAAGGTGTTTCCGCATGCTGTGCCGACTGAGCTGCAACCCAAACTGCCTGCAGGCGCTGGTCAGAACCGGCTCGGTGGCGCTGATCCGCCACCACCTCTGCCAGAGGGAAGGACAGCTTGAGAGAGGAGAGAGGCAGACCGACCGAATCAAAGCCAAAGTGAAACAGCTCGGTGAGAAAAGTTTCATTGTATGTTTAGATGCAATCATGTGGTCGATCTTACTGTGTATAAGAGCCATTTATAGTACTCTGTATGTTTGTATGTTTGTCTCCGTAGGCCTCGCTCTTCTGAACAATCTGCGCGTTCAGAGCGAGTCTGGGTTCGGCTCCGGGGTTCTGACCCATGTGATGCTGTCGGGCTCAGAGTCGGACAAACTGAACTGTGCGCTGTCTCTGCCACTAATCAACAGGTGAGAGGAAGGGTCACCTCAGTGCGAAGGGGTATATGTGTATGTTCAGTAATAATCTCAAGTTTATGCCCTGCTATATATTAATATGGTATGCAGAAATTTTGCATTGTTTATTGATATTAATGTGTTAATTAATATCAATTTAAACATACTACTGATGATTTGGAATAATCACAAACAACAGTTCAATATATGGATGCTTAACCTCGCCTCTTGCTTCATCCACAGTAACAAGGCTCTCTTGAAGAAACTTCTTCTTGACAGTGGTGGTCTGCTCTTGGCTCTGCAGCCTCTGGGCTGTGACGAAGATGACAGTGAGGATGACCATACTAGTGAATGCAGAAGGCTCCTTTCTGATTGGTTTAACTCACCACAAATAGTCCCCGCCCCCCAGCTCCATTCATTGTACTTCTCTCTCCTGATTGGATGCCTGTCTAGCCTGATGGGTGGCTTAAAAGCAGAGCTGGCCAAAAAATGCCTCAGGACACTTAGCTCAGTCAAAACACTGTCATTTGATCAAACGGGTAGAAGTTCTCCCCCTCCCTTAAAAAAGCCTCGCCTAGCTGACCTTTGTCCTTACAGTGACTCGACCTTTGACCTCCATTTCCTGCTGGATGATGGTACCCAGGTGTCAGCCAACAGAGATGCAGTGGCTGGGGTGGAGGGGACAGACACGGTTGGATCAGAGTACTTCAGGGCCCTGCTGCGGGGTGGCTTTGGAGAGGCACAGGGCAGCACAGGAGAGGCCATTCCCATTAAGGATGTTAGCAAAGGTATGCTACTACCCGTACTGCACTACCTGCATGGCTGTCGCCTGACGAAAGACATAGAAAACGCAAACAAACATGATGGAGATGGTGAGATTGGCGTCAGGGGACACTGTCAGCTTTTGGAATCACTGGCCCTTGAAGGATTGCATATTTGCCAAGGGGAGACAGAGGAACACTCAGTGGAAGGTCAGGATTTCCAGAAGACGCCTTTGGGTGAGATGATGATTGGAGCGTGCAGGTTCCTGGTGACTGAACTGCAGAAGGAGGTGGAGGATCTGTGTGTGTCTCTGCTTCTGTCCTGTTCTACAAAGACCACTGGTCTGCCTGCATCCGCTCCCACAGAGCACAAAGGGGAAAAAACTGCATCTAACATGGACCATGAAGGCCTAGAGGGGGAGTCTGCAGACGAATGCCTGGCAAACCGTACGTCTGGTTTGGAGCTGAGTGGTTCTGAGGCACAGACAGAATCCGTATCGGGAGAGACAGAGAAACGACACAATCCGGGATCCGATTCCCCTCGTCGAACGGATGCTAAACGGCCCCCTGGCTCTGGACCGGTCCGAAGGGCCAACAAGGCAGTTCATTCAACATCAGACTTAAAACCAACCCCAACCGTTAGTCCAGTTTCCAGACCGAGCTGTGTGTCAATCATGGACAAATCAGTACATCCAGAAGAGTCCAGGTTGACATCAGAGATCTCAGTGAAACCCACATGTACCTCACAGCAGGTTCAGGACTCTTCCTCTTGTCCAAAAGCTGGTCCTGGAGGGTGGGCCCTTTCTGCTCTCCTCCCCCAGGTATACTGGTTCTCCCAGCGGTACAGCTACCCAGGGCTGGGCAAGGCCTGTCTGTCTCTCCTGCTAGGATCTCACGAGTCTCCCGGGGCTGGGGACAGTCTGCGCAGACTGGCCAGAGCGGCAGACTGTACAGACACTCTGAGACGGGACCTACTGAGTCTGGCCACAGTAGTTCTTAGCTGAGGAAAGCATGACATTTCAGGGGAGTGTTTATTGGTGGTATAAAGGGAGAGGAAACAGAAAATATGTGAGAGGAGACTTGAGGGCTGGTAATGGACTGTGTGATTAGCTTTCAGAGAAGTTGCTATTGCGATAATCATGATTTCTCTATAGAGTACAAATGCAGGTTTTAACAACATATTACCTGGAATCAAGCTGTCTTTTTGTTTGTTTCAAATGAGAAAAATTTATATTTAAGCATTGTTTACAGAATTAAACTCTGCTTTGTTTTATTTTCATAATTTGGAAGCATACATTTATATCTAGTCTAGCTGCCATGTTAATTGATATAATCTATTTGGTCAGTCCTGGCATCATGAGAAATTGTAACAAAATTGTATTATAATTTATTGATATTGGCTCCATGAAATATTGTAATGACATTTGTAAAGTTTGTATATGTTTTTCTTTTCATTTGGAAAGCAATTTAATTTGAATGTCCTCAATGCATTTGATAAATGTCATTAGCTTGGAGTATCAGGGTTGGTGTAGGTGCCATTTTGTGTATCTTGTGCATATAGAGATGGGGAGTTGCTGAGATTGGGATAGTGGATAGAAAGATATAATAGCCAAATTTCACTTGTCCTATTAAATCTATGCTCCTGAATAAATATGTTCAAGCTTCCCTGGTTTTGTTTTCTTCCCCCTTTCTACTTTCAGGTATGTGTCATGTCCTGTGAGCTTGGGTAGCCTATACAGTTACCCAAGTCTTTTTTTTAAACTCCCCAATATGGAATAAGAATAATTAAGACTTAAATTGATAAATGAAATGCCACTCATGATAATACAGGAGAACATGTTTTTATTCATGTCTGTCTAGGTGCACCACATAGTGGTTGGTGCTGGTTGAACCCTGGGTCAATAATTAAGCCAGGTACAATAACGATCGGGTTTTCAGTATGTAGCAGTCGTTGGGGGGCGCAGCTCAAGACACAAGTGGTGAATCCCCTCAGTGATGGGAGCTGGTATAGCCGTCAGGCAGAGCATTGGTGTGAGAATTGTGGAAGAGAGAATGGTTTCCATCACCCCAGGGAAATTTCTGTTAAGGAGAGGAGACTTGTTAGTAAGAATTGACTAACAAAAAGTTGTTTTTTTATTGAAGTTATAGGTGGTTTTCACGAGTGCCATTTTTTGTCTCAAATGTGGATGCATGCTAGAGGGGACACAAAATGGCAGCTGGCTGCAGAAGGTAATTATGTCATGTGAAAACAAAGCATACCTCATAAAACACAACCCCTTGAACACAACTGACCACTTTTAAACTGAAAAATATGAAGTTAACTAATGTGTGGAGTCAGCATAATACGAACATAGTGTAAAGTAAAGAGGACCAGATAGCTGTGGAAAGGATCAGTCGGTACACATTAAAGGAATTAAAATGAGGTTTTACTTCCCAGTTGGTGACACACTGTCTCACCTTGGTGCGTATGCGCAGGTGCTGGTATGCCACAAAATCTGGTTGCTCGTCAGAGTGGTGTGCCACCATCTTCATGTAGGCATTGGCCATACAGACGCCAACACCCGGAAGGGCCAAAACAAATGACAGGATCTTCCAGGTCCTTGCTGTGGAGACATGACATTGTGAGTAGCTCCTCTCCCAACATCTTTCATTTAACCTTTTGATTGACATGCTGATTAATGTTACACAAACTCATATATGCCAAGAATATGGTATATAAAATATATCTGAAGTGTTGCTGTGGCCTCCCCATCTGCATTGCATTAAAGCCCCAATCAGTGATCCAAATGTAAACAAATGTGTAGCCCCACCACCAAAAATAAATGGGAATGTAGCCATGTTTCATTCGCTAGTTGATTGAGCTCTTGATACAAGAACAGATGCGAAATGACAAATTTGAGTTTTTAAATTCTATTTGCTGTATTTTATGGCTTGTTTACGCTGTTTTAAGGTTTGTTGACGTTGGTAATGTTTGCAAACACTAGAATAAAAGAGCTCTATATTCCGATTTACAATGTGTTAGGAAATCTTCCATCTGCAGATCAAACTCTTCAACAATGTATATGATTATACCCCATACTGATTTGGTTAAAAGAACAAAACATGAACTGGGGCTTTAACTGTAAGATATTTAGTTCCTTTCAACTTGTTACTGAAGGTAAACACTATATATATATATACTATAAATATATATATATACATACACACACATATATAATGGCACTATGGGGTAAAGAGAAATCGCTCTGTACTATGGGGATGAAGGCTGAAAGAAATGGCACTGGATCTAATATAATGGGACTTAAGTGTTTTTTTGTGTGTGTGTGTTTGTGGACCCCAATGCATTGCCATTCATTCAAATTACTGCAGGAAGAATATGTGACAAGCGTAACATTTAAAACAGAAATGTAACCTTTGGCAGGGCACCAACATGGCATGAATGTGGACGCAGCCTGCCAACCTCCCACACGCCTTAATTAAGCCTTTCAGGTATACAGTCTCACATGGTGCAAGATTAGAATTTTGAGAACTGAGCATTCTAATCATCACAATTGTGACTGATCATTGAGGGTTCTAGAATCCCAAGATAGAATTCTAGAGACGTAAAACAGCAACAAAATAATGTACACATGAAAGGGTTAATGTTCAACAAAAGGCCCAAACTATACGTGGCTCAGAGGTGATGTAGTGAAGCTCTGGCACTGTGGAGGCAGTCAGGTAGGAAGTAAGTAATACTACATGAGGGGAACAATGAAGACACACTGACCTCCTCCCGCATGGCTTTCATGTGATGCAGCAGCAAGTACCCGGCGGGTAGCCATGACAGCTCGAGAAATAAACATCTCTAGAGAGAGAGAGAGAGAGAGAGAGAGTGAGAGAGCACTGAAACAACTGCACTGGAGGGTGTTGGGGGTAGGGAGTGGGTTCTGGCTAGATCAGGTGTAAAAACATGCACACACCTGTGTGCGTTTGCACTTCTATTCATAGTATTCTCATGATACGCTTTGCCATACAATATGGCACAATGCCACAGCTCATTGACCATGATTGCCATTTAATGATAACCACCTGCCATTTGATTACTATCACCTATTGTTTGTGACCCAAGTTGTCTGTGATGGAATACTCTGAATAGCTTTCTGAGGATCTAATGTCACAAGGACAGAAAGACAAGAAAAATCCTCCAGTGTGGACATCTAGTTGGTTCTTTGAAAATAGTATAATTTTTATTTTGGTGGTGGGGGGGAGGGTCAGTGAAAAGTTGGCTACTACAGGCTTTTGTGTATGACAGAAGGACAAGAAGTGTTCATATCTGTATATTTGATCAACTCAGATCCTACATGATACAGTACACACACATATATATATATATATATATATGTACTGTATCATGTAGGATCTGAGTTGATCAAATATA
>OMKL01095777.1:5242-15231 GCA_900302295.1 Parasudis fraserbrunneri | reverse complement strand
TGATTACTAAAGTATTGGGTTAGGGTTAGGGTTAGGGTTAGGGTTAGGGTTAGGGTTAGGGTTATCCTCTAGCACCTCCAAACACCAGTAAGTCAGGGGAACTTCCAACCCTCCTCTGGAACGGTAATCTGGATAATCTTGAGCTTCACACACACCGGGGAGAACAGCACAGACAAGCCCCACAGCCCAGCATGGATCAAAGTGATCTCCAGTCCTACATATACCCCTTAACGAGGGGTGGAACTCAGGTGAGGAAAATGGGACCAGGTGCATCTAATGCTGCTAGTTGGATTCAATTAACTTCCTGTATCTGAGTTTCAGAGGGTGTGTCACAAATCAGACAGAACCTATTCTCTCTACCTTGTCACACTTAGCCTTTAGCTTAGCACCAGCTCTGCACTCACGGTACGATACCTTCAGCTCAGCTGGGATGTTTAACTCCCTGGCAAGTCCATTGCAACGCAAGAAGTGCTTCTCTTGTGTGTGCAACTTTCTCCGAAGCTGTAGTCATCCTTAATCAAAAAAACACGAAATGAGAGAGCTAACCAGGACGTGCTGCCACTCAGTGCGGCGCATACGTGTGGATGCGTTATAGACTTGATGCGAGCATTCAAATTTAGATCTGAGTCAATAATAACACCAAGATTTCTGACTTGGTTGTTGGACTTAAAAGAAAGGGAATGAAGATATGCACCAGCTTTCAGCCTTTCTTCCCTGGCTCCAAAGACAGTTATCTCAGATTTGTCTTTGTTTAGTTGGAGGAAATTTTGGCACATCCAGTCATTGCTTTTGCCCCACGAGGAGACTGTTGAGGGTGATGGTGTCTGGATCCGCTATGTCAGAGGATGTGTAGCCAAGAGGTTTTGAATCGAGTATGCCCTCTCTATCTCTATGAGGACCGTCCTCAGCACTTCCGCTGTGACTAACTGGGCTCCAAGGATGGTGTGAAGAGAGGCCTTGAGAGAACGGATCTCTCTCTCCCAACAACCTCCAAAATGTGGGGCCTCAGGAGGGTTGAAGGCAAATTGGATCTGTTGGCTCGTGAAGTGTGCCTGGAGAGCCGGCTGCAACGCAGAAAAGACTTCCCTGAGCCCCCCCCTTTGAAATGTGTACCCTGATCGCACAAAACTTCATAGGGTTTCCACACCTGGCAGTAAAACACCTCAGAGCCATAAGGAAGGAGTCACATCTATACTGGCGAGGAGATCAATGTGAACAGCTCTAGATGTCAAAGAACTGAATAGAATTCCCCACCTTTTCTCATTTCGGCATCCCCCTCTGATGACATATGGGCCAAAGCAGTCGACCCCAGTCTTGCTGGTGGACGAGTCGCCATCTTTGGGGGATTGGGCTTTGCATGCCATCTCTGGCACTCAGTTCATTTACATTGGTGACCACAAACTGCTTGTTGTCTTTGTAAGACCCTCTCAGGGCCCAGGTGATGCAACTTCTCATCATACTCCTTAATCACTAGGTTAGTGATTGGGTGGTGAGGATCGAGGATGATTGGATGAACTGTGTCCTGCTCTAGACAGCTGCTGGCCCTGAGCTGTCCACCCACCTGGATCAGCTGAGTTGCATTGTCCAACTCTGGGGCAAGAGAAATCAGGTGGGTAGTTGTCTGCACTGGGTTGCCTGCCTTCAGGTGAGTGATCTCACTTGGGAAGGAGTCCATCTGTGCTTGATGGAGGGCTGCTAATTCTGCATCTGCAAAGTCATTAGCTGTTACATCCTCTGTGCGACATGCTGCCCCCTGAAGCTGCTGGGTAAAGGCTTTGAGGAACTCTGTAAAGGTCTCAAACTGTGTTGGGTCTGGCAAGGGGGAAGTCTGTGTCATTAGGCCACAGAACATCAGCTTTCTCATCTCATTCTCCTGTTCATTGGGAGGAGAAAGGGTACCTCTGGCCAATGTTCCTGTGATAATGTGAGGAAAGTAGGTCCTTTAATCCATCTACTTCTGCCAGCTAAGTTGTGGAGAGACTTTCCTTTTGTTATGTCATCAGCTGGGTTGTCACTCGACTGCACATACCGCCACGGGTCAGATCCGGTCATCCAGATCCTGTATTTGTGCAACACAGGTCCCTATGAATACCTTGTAGCGACAGGAATTGGATGACAGCCAGGTGAGTGCTGTTGTAGAGTCGGTCCAGAGGGTGACACTATGGATGGAGAGGACCTTAGCCAGTTGTACGCCAGTAAAAGCGGCATACGACTCTAAGCGGGGAATTGGTTGCTGCTTCTTGGGGGCCACACGGGACCTTGCTGCCAGGTGGTTCACCTCCACCTCAGAGTCCTCAGATAGACCACAGCTCCATGAGCCTGCTCTGAGGCATCACAAAAATGTGTATGTCTCTCTCGCTGCTTGGGCTGTCCAGCTCTGCACTGGTGTAGCACCTGGCAAAAGAGATGTGTTGGAGACCCTTTAGTTCACTTTCCCATGCGCATCTGAAATACATGTCTAGAGGCAGTCCTCTGATTGGCCAAAGATGTCACATGATAAATGAAGCAGTTCAAATGAGAACATAAAAAGAGTGGGGTTGGGATTATAGATGCAATAATAACTGGGCCTTTTCCACATGTATTGTGCTTGATTTCACAGTTGGGACACAAATGGGAAATGGTTAACTGTTGCTTATGTGCTGCGAATGTTGTGTAGTTGTGTAGTCTTGGAGTGAGACATGGGAGCTGGGAGATGAGAACTGGAAGCTTTGAGGTGAGAGTTGAGAGCTCAGAACTGGGAGCTGGGAGTTGAGAACTCAGAACTGAGATCTGGGAGGTAGGAGGTTGGGGCTCAGAACTGAGAACTGGGAGCTGGAAGGTAGACGGTGGGAACGGGGAGCTAGGGTCTGAGAGCTGAGAGGTGGAAGCTGAGAAGTGGGAGGTGGAAGCTAGGAGGTGTAAGCTAGGAGGTAGGAGCTGGGAGGTGGAATCTAGGAGGTGTGAGCTGAAAGATAGGTGGAAGCTGGGAGGTGTGAGCTGGAAGGTAGGAGGCAGGAGCAAGGTACTCACTCACAGGTGAAAACTAAGACCTGGAAGGTAGCAGCTAGGAGGTGAGTACTTTGGGGTATGGTTTTGGGTATTCTGGGGTAGTTTCCACCCCTATTTGTCTGTCTGTGAACAAGATATCTCGAAAGGTAATGGCTTTTTGAGATATCTCAAAAAGAAATGCATCTCCTCCTCATCCACTAATTAGTCGTACAGTCACAAAATTTGCTGTGAATATTCATAGAGAACATAGAGCAGGGGTTCTCAAATTTCTTTGGGTCAACGCCCCCCTGTCTGATGTCCAGGTCCAATAATGTTCCCTTCAACCCTCACCCCTCCTTCCACCCAATTGGAATTTAATTATCTGCCCTCAATGTTGATGGTTATGATTATTTTCTGTTTATCATGGGTATTTATGAAATTTTCAGCCATTAAAGGAATATTTCACTTTAGTGGAACTTGTCAAGTTTCAGCAGTCTTACCTCTATCTAAGAACATCTACAAGTATGCTAGTTACCACTGCTGTCCCTGTTGTCCACAGGTGTCAGGCTCCTCATTCACTCCCATTAATATTATACTTCTGAAGTATAAACTGGGATGTGCATTCATATTGGACTAATGCCATCAGGGGCAAGGCTGTAATGCAAACTTTGTTCATCTAATATAATTTCACGATACCTTCACCCTATCACATCCTTTGCCTGTGTAGTGACTCCAACTAGTAGCACCATTAAGTTCAGTTGCATACATTGTAACCATGTGATCCATTCACTTACACGCCCACTGATCCACTCGCTACCACACTGATTAGTGAGATTGCCTACAGGTGCGAATGGATGAGTGAATGAGCGACTGGGAGCTTTTCCTTTTAAAAGTCTTTGTCTTTTGACTTGAGCGATCAAACGCTGCTGCTGCTGATGGGGTCTGGGCATGTTTGTTCTCCTGTTCTGAGGTACGCTTGATCTTCTATGTTGGCGTTGAATTGCCTATTGCACCGAGTCTTAATATATTTTTATCTGGCCCTCTAGGTAGCGGAGTTACCCGTTAAACTGGGATCCGTGCAACCCATTCAAGGGTTCCTCTTTTGCAGTGTTTAAGGTTACGGAGTCACCCGTTAATTGGCTGACCATTGATCATATCCATTGAGTCCAACAATATCCCACCTTGTTGAGGGTAACTGTTTGTTTTAAATTGTTTTATTTATTTTATTCTTTTTTTAATACACATCCCCATAGCGCTGTGGGTGACTTATTGTTTTACTATTCATTGTTTTATTTTTGTAGACGTTGGAACCCCACAAGTGAATTAATGCAAGCTGAAGCGTAAAAGACGGCATTGTGAAGTATGTAGATTGACTGAGTGATTAACTGATATATATTCAAGTTTACACACTTGTGTCTGCGGCCTGTTACTAATGTGTCACTTTCTTCTCCAAGGTGTGTGTGCAGTCTACTAGGCGTGTTCTAGCCCTGTTGGTATCGGCCACTGTTTTCTAGTTACTCACTGTTTTATAGCGATTGTCTGTTTGAGAGTGCTTAAGATTTCCCATTTTACTGTTTAAATAGCCCCACGTATAGAGCAAGGACAAAGGTTGTGATGCCCCAGTATTCTACCCAATCTGGGGTGAAGTGATTCTGCAGCGAATAACGTGTTATAAACCACTGTTACTCCAGCTCAGCTTCACTGTCCACTCATCACCTGCCTTTTTCAATCCAATAAATATCCCAGTTTTGGTTTAAACACTAATACTCCTTGGCTTGTAGAGCACAAAGTAACGCAAGTCTCATATAACATATCAAACTTTTCCCATAGCTGGTGAGAATACATACCAAAACGTCGTGTTGGGAAATACACTTTTCAAAATGTCCTCTGGCAAAAAAAAGAAAACAGTTTATTGTGGGTGATAATTCACTGCTATATTACAGACTTTGACTTCCTGCGCACAAAATACGTATGCTATGCTCAGAAGCTCTCGCAAAGTACACAGTACACAATTCGCAGGGAGAGCTTCTCAAATCAGTGAGGGGCAGAATCAGTGAACTAAGTGGATTTATTTGACTTACATCATCTCTTTTTCTTTTTCTTTTTTTTACTTAAATCTTTGTGGGGTTTTTTGGAATAGAAAAAGGAGACAACCTATTTTACTTACCAACATACATACCTAATAGGGCTGTCAACGTTAATGCGACAATAACGTGTAACGCATATTCGTTTAAACACCAGCCATTTTATTGACACATTAATGCACGTTCTGTTATGATGACCCTTTAGATAAAGAAAAGTTTTATTGAATGGCAAGTTCAGCTACAAAGCCCTCCCAGATGAGTATCCCTTCCAGTTTCTGCACTGGGCTATGGGGGGTATAATAGATCATTCTGATTACATAAAAGTTGGAATTACTGCGAACAAATTCTCATACTGTGGACTCGTTAGAACTTGATTTTGGTCAGCTTTAATTTTGTAACGATAGAACTTTGTCGGTAGTGCAGACTGAAGCCCTATACAGACTGAACTGGTTTGAGCTGAGCTCGTCGCCTTACCCGGTACAGCAGGTTCAAGGTGATGCGAGGCAAGTGCTGATTGATGACAGACCTTCCCAGTCAATATGCCCATCTGTTGGGCTTGAGTTTGACATATTATTATTTGAAGCATATTTTTTTTTCTATGCTAAATGTATTACCTTTGAGGGTTTCTGGACAATATTTGTCATTTTTTTGTATTTTTCAACATTTATTTAATAAACATACATTTGCATGAAGCAAGCAAAACACTTGAAAAATATGCCTTTAGGGTACATTTTGAACAGATAAAAAATGTGCAATTAATCACGGTTAACTATGGACAATTATGCAATTAATCGCAATTAAATATTTTAATCAACTGACAGCCCTAATACCTATACAAGGTGAAAAATAAAAGACAATAAAATGAAGGTCTCTAGAGGATAAACTAAACAAAATAAAGTATAGTTCAGGCCATCCATGCAATAGAATACAAAATAAAGGAACCATGGAGCATTTATGTTGCTTTGGGAGTATGTCTCAAGAATCTGGGGAAGGTAGGTATTTTAACAATGGCCTCATTCATGAAATTTTCTTATGCACAACTTTGTTCTTACACACTGTAGGAGTGTTTTTTTTAGCCCTCAATTTAGTCTTGCTGACAGTGAATAAAGCCTGATGGCTATTTGTAACTCCTTGCCTCTGATGTCTATATTGTACCTTTTGTAACTGGCAATCACCCAGGCTTGCAAAGACATTAATGTTACAAGAGGTTTATGTCCTTCCACAATTGTTGCTCCTCATTATAAACTTCAGAAATATTAGATGCAGCTCCCTCCATGGAGATCGTCTCTAGGAATGTTTGAAGCCGTAGTCCCTCTTTCAGCTGATCTGCGTCCTTCCAGTTCATTGCTATCAGTCGTTCAGCTGTCATGCATCTAGGTGTTTGTTGTGTTTGGACCAGGTTCCTTCAATAGTGCAATTCAAGAGGCACATTACTGGATCACAATCAACAGTCCAGCCAATGATCTTTCCCAGGGATTGCATAACATTTTCCCTGAAGGTTTTTACTTTAGTGCAAGCCCATACCATATGAACAAAAAGTACCTTCATCATGTTTGCAGTGCCAACAGAGTTGGATACACCCATCGTATGCAATCAAACAGGGGTGAAATATGTTCTATGTACAAAATTATAATTGCTAATTTTGTTCTTCACCGATTTAGATACTTTGTGGTACCCAAATATTTGGTCAGTTGTGATTTTATTTGCATAATATTCTTAAGTCTTTATTTTCAAAATCATATGCAGCTTTAAGCTGAGCAGAAGTTTTCCGTTTTCTGTCACATAGATTTCTCATATGTCTTAAGTTTTAATACCTTTGGATTCCCAGTCATTATTTCTAAGTGGCCTGCCATTCAACATGAACCTGTAGTTGTTCCATAATGGAACACTGGGAGAGTTATTAAAATTGATCTGGAATGTTTTCACAATGGAGCAAGAAAAACTGAATCAAATGGTTATCAATGTTCTTACATATGGGACCATACTATAACCCTTGCAATAAGACTTCATCTTTTAACATGTCTAAAGCTTCCTCTTCCATGCTTTCTCAACTTGTGACTCTTGAGTTACAGCCATAGCCATTTCAAAGGATATCAAGAGTGAAATGCAATCTAATACTTATACACATTCAGAAGGCCAAGGCCCTCCTTTTCCCACACATGATCTCTTTTCAAAGTAATGTTGTGACAAACGGGGAATGAATCTGTTTCCTTCAGGCTTTAAGTCTCAAGCAATGTGATCTCAAGCAAAGGAGAGAGATGACTGACCTGTCCCTTGAGTATCGACCACCATTGACACTGACATGAATGAAGAATTGAAATAGTATTCTGGAATAAAAAAACAAATGTGCTTTTGAGGGAAAGAGATCCTCTCAATATAAGTTCTCCATCTCAACTGCAGAGTAGCCCTTGAAATATCACACAAACAGTAAAGTGAATCACTTACTGTATGTCTCGATATCAAACTGTTAAATTGTTCATCTGTAGCTCTGTGTTTCTCGGATCTGCCCTGCATGAAGGATGTGTCTGAGCCACAGACACTAGAAGCTTCCAGGTAAGGGGGCCATCCATCACTGGCTTGCATCTGACATTAACTTTTTTGTCAATGGCACTGTCTCCAGTTTGTCTGCGGACAGACGGATTTGAGATGCACTTTTTATTTGCACGCTTTTAACTCCGCCCAGCAGGGGAAATGGAGCTGGTTGCGTGCAAGCAATTAATGGAACCCACACAATGTCAAAAGTGGTGATTCGTCATACACCGGTGATATATAATCATTACACGGAATGTAACATGCCCAAACTGCTGGACTTAGGTTAAAAGGGATACTCCCCTTATTAAGAAGCCTATCTGAGATGTAATATGAATGGGAAGTCATTTCAGCAATTGAACCACTGGTTTGATTGTTTGAGATATCGCAAGTGGAAAATATCAGCATTTATTGGCAATGAGAAGTCAGTCGGGTTTCAAGCCATCTCTCTGAAGAAAAAAATAACATCACATTTACAGGAACACGCCAACATTATGGGAAATGCGCTTGTTCCTTTAAGTCCTTATACATAACTGCTATGAAACAGGATTCTATTTGGAATATGCTACAAGTGATTTTTTTTTTTTTTTTTAAGAGAAATGGTTGGAAACCTCACTGCTTTCCACTAGCAATTGTTAATACTAATAACATCTACTTCCAATGTCTCAAAACCCAAAACACTGGTCCATGTGTTTTTTAGGTGGACTGAAATAACTCCATTTGTAGCCTACCAAATCAGATTGGCCTCTGAAAATAGGTGGAGTATCCATGAATCCCTCTGTCAGTACGTGTGTCTGTCCGACATGGCATTTGCCAGTAGCTTTATTGTAGGGCTAATCAGAATGCAGGTACTACAGTAAGTGTTGTGTTGTGTTTCCTGGTTGTCATTTGTTTTTACTTTATAAGCAACATTGCCACTAATTTATTGTACCACTAATTTTTACTCCCTGGGGTCCCTCTCCCACCTGTCCTACCCTTTAAAATGAAGGCATTTCAATAGTACCGAAGCCCCGAGGCTGACAGCCATAAGATTAGTATGAATGCATTACCCCCTTGGGTGCCATAGCCCATAATAAGTTCCACCATTAATCGTATCCTTTGGGGAAAATTTGTTTAGGCCTTAATTACATATCATTAAAATTGGTCTTGATTCTCTGAGATTCAAGCTCAGAATGAGACTGCATATTTTCTGCTCTCTTACTCCTTGGCAGTGTTTGTGAGTGTATGTTCAATTTGCCTCCTTTGGCCAGTGTGATTTCTCACAGCCTGCCAATTGATTGTGCTTATAGAGAGGTGCGTGCGCTGAAGTCTGTAAAAACAAGTGAAGTTGTCGGCAAGTCCCTGTAGATTCTAGTACCACCGAAGAAAGACGAAGCGATTCGAGTCCCGCTAGAGCAAATGATCAAATAAATGTATTCAATAGTGTATAATATTTCACACCGTATTCTGCTAAGACGCATTTTTTTGTTTACACTATTGTAACTTGAAGCAGAATTGTGTTGGTCTGGTCTCTCCCTTGAGCTGCCAAAAGACTTTGAAAACGGTTGCCAGACGCTGAGTTCATTTTCGACCTTGGTTGAGAGGTATAGAAGTGTTGCAGACCTCCTTACACTTCTTATGGACGCTAATCCATATCAAATTCTTGCCAGAATTCTCCCTGGAAATACTTCCACTACACCAAGGTCAGTTTCCTGGCTCTTTCCAAAGGCCTATATAACTTCAATGAGTTTGCATCTTCCGGTAATACATGTTACCTGATGCCAAAAGTCTACCACATGTGGGTCTTGGGAAGATTAAAATGGATCCCCAAATTATTCTCTGGAAGTGTCATACCGTATGAAGCTAAAGCCCTCTCAAGTACATTGAAAAATGTACATGTTGAATAAACCTAATGAATATAAAATCTGCCACATAAGTTTTGGGTCATAATAATATTTATTCTGAAAATGTGGCTCCCCTGAAAAAGTTTGAAAACCACTGTCTTTAAACCATCGTAGTTACCTGAAATTAATTCACTAAACAGTTCACAAATCACAACCAGTTCACAAATGTCTATGACAATGATTTAAAGCTCAATCATGAATAACAACTTACGACAACTAACCTCTTGTTAAGAGATGTTTTAATGTAAGCTTTTCACATAAAAATTATCGTCTGTGTTGCACACGTTCTCTATTATACGCAGACATCTCTTGCTAGTCGTAAATGTTCCTCTCAGTTTGGCACATTGCCCAGGGAATCTATAAGCAAGAAACATGAACAGAATCTTTATGTAATGACAAATGGAAGTTGTTTATCTTTATTATACCACTTTTGTTGATAATACCTCCTCCCCCAACACAGAACTGTTTACATTTCAAGTTAAGATTTAACATGAAAAGAGCTATGTTATACACACACACACACACA